>JANHFT010002228.1:29522-41287 GCA_032467955.1 Pseudoxenodon macrops | reverse complement strand
TCCAGGGAACAGAACCGGTTCTAATGACGTCACCAGCTGCCCTCAACCTACTCTATAGAACCGGTTAGAACCGGTAGCATTTCACCCCTGGTAGAGAGTAGACAGATAGTAGAGAGTAGACACAGCATATATTTCTTTTGTTTCCTGAATTTGTTTTCTTATTACTTTACAACTTCTTTTATTTCTGTAGGTTTTCTGCTTTGGCATGTCAGGAAATAGAGCTGCCTATTTAAAAAAAATGATTAAAAATGATTACTGAAAGATCTGGGGCCTGCAGAAAGAATCTCAGAAGCTATAAGTACTTTAAGGACCTAATTTCCCTAATGAAATCAAACTACCCTACAGAAGTTAAATAATCTGTAATATTAAAGAATATATATCATAACTCTTTTATTTCCTGGATAGTAGATGAATAGGACTGAACATCTTTGACCTTAGTGAATTTATTCCAACAGTTGTTATTTTAAACATTGAACCAAACAACAGTGCTTCTTTTACTTCAGAATATTATGTACCTGTTGAATTTGGAACTTCTTTTTTTCTGCAGTATGGGAACTATGGCAAATAAAATTCCCTCCACGGAGGTCACTGAGGAGAAATGGATTATATTTATAGATGTAAGCTTTATGAACATAATTAAATTCTAATGAAACTGAAGTACCTGTATCTCTTTTCTGTGGGAGAAGATTACAAAGGAGTGATGACATAGATAAATTATGGTGGAAAAGATTAAAGATATTTAAGCCCAACAGATTTATATGAAGAAAATGGTCCTTAGTATGAGTGCCATGAATGATTTATTTCTTGTCCAGGAATAGTTTCCCAAATTAGCTTCCTGAAGCCAGTGAGATTTCTAATATTTTCAGCCTCAACAATTTGAAGGGTGTTTCAAAAATGTATTGGTGTGATAGGAATGGTGAGTAACTGAGAAAAAAATGTGGCTATGAACAGAATCTCTCAACTGGAAATACTCACAATGTCTCTGCTAGTCTCAGAACATTTCAAGTGAAGGGATTGAATTTGTTAAGACTGCATTAATTCAAAACTTAGAATAAATTAATAAGATTCCTAATCAGAAATTCAATCTTGTCTGTATTTTATTGCTACTGCACCTCTTCAGTATCAAACTATTTTCCTATTCTAATCACAGTGCCATTCTAATTTGGTGAAATGTGAGTGATAAAGATCATGATTGTGCAAAACCTAAGAAAGAAATGGACGAGAACATATATAAATGACTTCTTTTAAAAGTATTAAAGCGACTATGTCATGTGCATGTGAAACATTTTCTGAAGAAGCCAAGTGAGCTTTGAAATGATGTGGCTGCTTTAATTACTCTTAAAGAAACAGTTTGTACATGCTTCCATAAATTTCATGTGTTCTTTCTTTCAGGTATCACACATCTTATTAAAAAGATCACCATTCACTAGGTAATTAATTTAAATGTGATTATTCTTTTGTGAAGAATTTTCATGGAATGGTCCTTATTGCTGAAATAAGTTCAGTATATTGAAATATCTTATTATGAATGCTGCTAATGACTTCATTTATGAAATTGTCTGTTAGCAGTTAAATCTTTAGATGTTGAAAACTGGATCTTCAGGATGGCCTTTTATATAATGTTCTTTGTTTGTCAACTTTATGATATATCTTTGTCCAAAGTATATTAATTGCTTAGGAAACATACTTGAAATGAAAAGAGATCTGCCAAAACAAAAGATAAAGAACTCAACAGTAAAAAGGTATTCGTGGCTACACATGACTGACTCATTTTAATAACAGCTGCAAGAAGCTTATGTGTATCTGTCTCTAAACCTGCTTATGAAATATTTTATAAATGTATGATGGTGAGCAAGAAATAGTACTTTCCTTCTACCGGTAGTATGTTGGTGAGGTCAGTGAATTGTCAGTGGGTCATGTATGCACAGAGGCCCTCAAGTGAACTGGAAACCTGCAATAGCACAGAAAGATATTACCTGATAAGGACATAGATCTTGCAAGAGCAATGCTCCAAACATTTTTAAAAATTCAAGAGACAGTTGTTAAAATGTGAATTTAAAGCACAAAAATGTCAACTACCCACCTAACAATATTGAAACTTGTCTTCTTGCTCTGTTCTTCAAATAGCTAAACGTTCTTAGATTGCTCTTCAGTAATAGTTTTTTGAGAAACCGCATATCACAAATGATGTCTAGATTAACTACAGTTTTTCAGCAGGATTTTTCTGTCATCTTCATATCAAAATGTCCTCAAGAATGATCTGCTAAGTATTGTTTAGGTTGACATTTATGGATGGTCAAAATGATGGGCCTCTGATATTGTCATGAATGAGCAAGTAAAAGGGACAATTGGAGAACATTTCAGGCAGTTGAGCATAAAATTTCTGAGGAAAGATGAAGAGCGTATTGAAGGAAAAGAACAATACATCTGTAGTGGTAAATTTGGAAAAGAATTAGATTTAAAAACCAAGAAAAGGATAGAGATAGTGGTCAACAGCAAAGCATGAAGTATGATAGTTGACTCAGTTAACATTAAGAATATCTTAATTATCTTGTAACTAATGATTGCCTAAAGTCAAACTGTTAAGAAGTATGCTGTTCTTTTTCTTTTGACTTGCATTTCCAGTAACCTGGTGTGTGTGTGTGAAATGACTTAGCATGGAAGAGATTTTGAGATCCAGCTTCCAAATTGCCCTGAAAAAAGAAGGCTATAAATTGCCAATAATTTAGAAAAAAATTAAAAACATTCCAGTAAATAATCATTTTATACAAATAATCTAACCTCATGGAATATTCTGTAGTTTTCTCATCACATCTCAAAATCAAGAAGGATAAAGACAAGGAATATTCAAATAATCAGCTGGCTAGCAGTGACTGAAGTTTGGAGTTGAAGTCCATGTAAGAACTTGGTAGAAATTCTGAAAAATGCATCTTCTTCTTCTTGTGCCATATCTGTCATTGGATGTTGGCGATCCTATTTTTATCAACAGCTGCACAAAAAAGTGCTGCTGAGTTTTGTCCAAACCACTAAGGAACTCCCTTAGAGTTTGAAGCCATGATGTTCTTCTTCTGCCGGACCTCATTTGCCTTCAATCTTTGCCTGAAAATTAAGTGAAGTATGGCATATTTTTCCAGGTGTCACATCACATGTCCAAAAAATTCTACCTTTCACTTTTTAATGGTTTTGATTATTTCCCTTTGCTTTCCTAAGCGGTTTATCACCTCCTCATTTCTGATTTTGTCATATACATAACAGCTGTCTGTAAATCCACATTTCAGATGCTTGAAAAATGCATAGAGCTGACAATTGCTATGGAACAAGAAAAATAGCAAACGGACCCAGCTTCTCATACTTCCTCTCTAGGAAGTAGGTGGGTAATCCTAAATTACCCACAAATGTTTCAGACAGTAGTTCCTAATGAAGAGATCTACAGTGGGTTTAGAACTCTTAAGAGCTAATGGAATAGGCATTTTTGCCTAAGCTGCAGTTTGGAACTATGAAACCATATATTTCCATTTTTAAACACTTGTGGAAATTGCTTGTTAACTGTGTTTTGGATATTAAGAACCTTCAGGTGCCATATTGAGTGAATCTCTTTTGATCCTTAGTGAAAGAATTTTATGCAGGTTTAAGGACTTAAAAACTATTTTGAAATAAACAGCAAAAGGGTCATTAGAACATTAATTGCAGCAAATGATAAACAGCTTTAAATGATTTGAAATGACATTTTTAAATTAGGTACAATAATATTTCCTGTGACAAAATATTGTTTAGAAAAATGATTTTAAAATTAAATATAAGATGCTGTTGACTGGGGGTGGAACCCATATGATGAACTTTAAAGGTTAAACATTAGAGGAAACTAGAAAGGAACAAAAAATATAATTACAAGAGAAGAGACCACTGACACAGAAGGTAATGAATTATTTTCAGTTGGGACAAATTCAAATATTGGGAATATAGTACATGCAGAAATTATATTTTAAGATTATCCATTATCATAAAACTGGATTTAAAGGAGGAATGGAAGAGGAATATGCTTTACTGGCCAAGACTGAGACTGGAATGTTTTGGATAACTTTTTCACTTTGGAATTACAAAAAAGAAATGTTAAAGTTTTGAAGGACTTTCTGAGAAAAGACAAAGAGAATATGAAAAGAAATCAAGCTCCAGGACATTATTTAAAGGTATTAAACATCAAGATTCTTAAAAACAAAGGGAAGGCATATAAGTTGATTTGATCAAAGTTAAAATATTTATGATGTTGTTTCTGGTAAGTCTTAATGGATTTTTGCTGACCAGGACTGAATGATGAGGCTTTAAAGATTTCTCTATAGATAAGAGATGAGATAGGGGAAGAAGAGAACTTTTGTTGTATTTTTGAAGAAAGGAATGTTAAAAGGAAAAAAAATGGAATATAATGTTAGTCTATCTCAGTAAGTTTACAATACATATGGTGTTTTCTATGGTAACCCTTAATGAATTTTTGCTGATTAGAATTAAATGACGGGGCTTTAATAATTTGTTTATAAATAAGTGATGAGTTTTGGGAAGAAGGGAGCTTTTGTTACTGAAATTGTACTTGTTATGATGAAGGCAGAAGTTATTTATCTTTTTTCTTTACTATACACTATAGATTTTTAAAAAGGTTTTCTTTACACTTTTTTCTTCTTTTGACTCTTACATTTTTCTTAGTTTCTATCAGTTTTTTTAATCTTTGTAAAATTACTATATTAACATAGATGGGCCAGTTTTATTCTTGACAAACAAAATCAAGGCAAGAGTTATTTTGAGTTTCTTTTGCATGCTTCTCACTTTCTCAGGATTGTCTGCAAGACCCTCTTAGCTTATTCATTCATTTCATTTGTCTAGGGTGAACAGTACATTCCTTTACAGACTAACATTTAATGTACTCAGTCCTAAAACTCTGGCCTAAATGCCTACACCTAACCTGGCCATGATATGCTACCCAAAATATGTTTAGCAGAACAGATAAATATGGCTCAGGCCAGAGGTGGGTTCTGAATCTTCTTACTGCCAGTTCGCTTAGGGCACAAATTAGCTTCCGCGCATACGCAGAAACAAAATTCAAAATGGTGGCACCCATGGAGTCACTGAAGGAACATCATTGGTGACATCATTGCGGAGTTGCTACCTACTCTATAGACCCGGATAGAACAGGTAGGAACCCACCTCTGGCTCAGCCCAGTTCCTTGGTATGCCAACTGGGTTTTCTACCCCGTATTTACTTTCCATTGTCTCCCAGGCAAGGTAAAATTAAATACAGCCCCCCCCTTAACTTAGATACTTAACACCCCTACTTGAAAGAACAGCTCATTGGAATCTGAATTGCATATTGTTCTATTTTCTCCTGGGCACTAATGTATACATTGTAAACAAAATCTGTTACATTGAACAGAATGGGGGTATCCTAAAGGTGACATATTTATCTAATTGGTGATTCTTTGTATTACCCACATACATATTTTATTGCTGTATTTTCTTTTATGTATTTTATGCCGGAATTAGATCCTGTATTTCATTTTTATTTCATTTTATTTTATTGGAATGGTCTAAACACTAATCAGTTAATAAATTACCACTCTTACCTATCCACACGTTAATCCCTTCCAACTATTCAGTTTTGTCTCATTCAGGTTATCAGAGACAATAAAAACTCTGCCTATAACATGAAAATATATGAAAATATATCAGACACTCTCTCCACCTCTCACTCAGGGAGAGAGCAACAACTGTGTCCCCATTGCCCTTCAGTACAAGGTATACTTTTCGCTTTGTTAAAGTATAATATTGAAGGGTCTGAGTGATTTTAAAACCTTATTTTTTCCTTGCCTCAAGTCAAAGTTACTTTCCTGTTCCTTAATTGTTTTATATAGTTTCTTGCCCAAAAGTCAAGAGTTTTTGAAAAAATTGATTTGCTGCCTCTTGGGCTTGCTAGAGGTCTTTAAGAATTGTGGTCATTAAGGTAAAGAGGTGACAGTTGCAAACTGAATTTTGTAAAGTGTAAACTAGCTTCTCTGTCAAAAAAAACCCCACTTTGCTTGCTGAGTTCCATGGAACTCGGATCCTTTTTTATGCATAAGAAAAAGGAATGGCTCAAGCTTCCTTTAGAATCTTGAAACATGTATCCACAATATTTATTTATTCACTGTGTTACGAATTGATCAATAAGCGTGCAACATAGTGAATAAATAATTATGTTTTTAAAATATTGTATTTTTAACTCCATAAGGAAGCTAAGATGCACCTACCTAGGTTTAGAGGAGGAAAACAAGAAAACAATTATCAGGCAAAGCCTGAGAGGACCACAAGTAGGTGTTCTCTCATGTGCCAGCTCTGCCTATTGACTCCTGCACCGTGGAAAAGAGACAGAGGCAATGACAAAGACAGAAGAGGCGGGGTTCAGCATTGTAAAAGGACCCTGCCATTGTGGCCTGGCTGCTATCCACCAAAGGGCTGGCACCATTTCCACCCACTTTTGGGGAGAAAAAGTGTGTCTAATGTAGCGAAAAATATAGTAAATGAATTGGTCATATGTAGATATGCAGTCATCATAATCAATTTAGCTATTGTCTGTCCACTCCACTGCAGGATGAAGACCTCTTCCGCATGTTTTTAACCAATACGGTCTTCAGCTTGTTTTTGCCAATTGGGCCCGCAATACTTGCTGATGTCATCAATCCATCCTGTTTTAGGTCTCTTTTGTGGATGCTTTTTTTATCAAGTGGGATCTATTCTATGACTACCTTGGTCCACCTGCCATCAGTTCTTCTTGCTATGTGACCTAGCTTTTTTTCAGGTTTAGGTGCCATTGATTTTTAAGGTATGCAGTAATATGTGCTATGTTATAAATCAGCCAGCAGCTTAACAAGACCTTGGCTCAGCCATGCATCATTTCTACCCATGTGATACTGGATTTTATCAAAATTGGTTCTCTTCATGTACAATTGTTTCCTCTATTTGCAGAAAGGATTTCAGTTTCATTAACCAAAGAAATACTCCTTCTATAAATGAAGAATGTTGGCAAATCTCTTTTCAGCTGTCACACTAAAACATATGGGGAGAGGGAATCACCACAATGATTTCAGATGAAAATGTACAGGAAGCATTAACTTTTAAGTGGAAAAAATGATTAAGTGCTTCTGTCCTTTCTTTCAACAAGATATTCAGCATTCAGTGTAATTATGGTCATGTATTAAAATTGACATAACTTTTTTTTTTTGCTCTTGGTGAAATATACACATACAGTATGTAAGCTTGAATACTCCATTAAAACATATAATTATTGTATTATATCTATGAAAAATTAAAGAGTACTATTATAAGATTTAATCTTAATTCTCTTTTGAAAGAAATATTTATGTGTATGTATATACCTGTGTATGAATACACAAGTGGTTGTGTGTGTGTATGTGTATCTATGCATATATTCGCCTGCCTTTTCTTTATGTACAGTTTGACAAAGTTTGAAAGTATAAGATACTTCAGTGGAGTATCTTACTACTGTGGAATAGAATTACATGGAGACCTGCGAAATAAAGGATTCATGAATGAAAAATGCTTTCCTTGTGTTTCTTCAGTATCAAAAGTTCACTTCTGATATGCTGAATCCAAGATACGGATGTGATTCATACATTTCACTAACCCAAATATGTTTTGTTTAGTTTTATTTGGTGAGTCAAGCCCCTATGATTTATAGGTCATCAGCTGTGGCTGATACGTAAAGCCAGCCAATTGTAAATTATTCTGTAAAAATGATTAATTCAACTATGACCAAGTGAGTTGTAAGTCCAATTAATATAATTTCCATCTTACCATAAAAACACTTCCTGTTAACAAAATACTTGAAACAATTACCGGTACTTTAATTTAAGAATCAGTTAACTTTCAGATGGTCTGTTTATTATGATACATTAGTTCAGTCAACATTTATTGATTTGACATGATGTTCTTTGTTATATAGCACGTTCTTCTGAAATTTACAATTTTTAGTGGCTTGCTGTGGAAAGTTTGTATTAAAAGTATTGCTGGGATTTTAAGTTTTGCCCAAACTTATAATAAGTTCTTGTGCTAAGCATCCCTTAATAGACATTACATTAAGGGATGCTTTTCATAAGTTTTGTAGAAGCAGTCTGTTATTTCAAGGGTATCTTTGGATTTATTTGGAGTAGGTTTCAGTTTCAGCAGACAGTACTGTATAAATAGAAGTTAAATAATGTGACCTTGGATTTCTGGCTATCATTGATGAGTAAAGTAGTATCATTAGCTACTACACATAGATATCTGTTGGAATCCTTCAGAATTGTTCCAGTTTTGGGTTGTAACATCAGAGAAATTGAGTAGTCTGCTTTTGGATAGCTTTTTTCCATTAAGTATTTAAGTAACGCATATATCATCTGCCCTGCTGGTTGAAAGTTAACCAACATTGGCTGATTTGAAAGTTCCATATACTGTACATGTTTAAAGTAACTTATGTCAAAGATTTTCTAGTAATTTGCTTGGTCAAGTAGGTGTCATCTTTTCATGGTCTTAACCTGAGATATTCTACTTTCAGAATTCTTCAACTGCATTATTTATTGGTACTGTGTTCTTTAGCCCAGTTGCTGTCTCTCAGACCAATCAACTATACATGTTTGTTATGGAAAAATTAGAAAGTGACTTGCTATTGGTATTGCATGTTCCTGAAGGAAACATGTAAATAAATATGAACATATAAAGTATGAACAGCCTTGCTGGTTCTAGCAGGAGCACCAGTGATTAGTGTATGATCACCAGTCGTGTTCTACAGCTGAAGAAGAGAGTCATTTGCAATTTGAAATTACTTCATCCCAAATCGAACATTGCAACTGTTCCATTTTACTACAATGGGCACCATGCAGTTGCTTTTTGATGCAGAACTAATCCGATAAACTAATGAATTGAACAGATGTTCCAGACTTTTAGGACAGGTGTAATCTTATGAACCATTTTGCCCTTTCCTTTCCCAGGAGAAAAGGAAGCCTGGGCTGATAGCCAGGAATCTGTATTGTTTCCTCCATGCGCATGCTGTGCCACTTTCTATCTTCGTTTCTTCCTTTATCATTAGTGTTGGTATGGAGTTCATTTTTCGTCCGGAAGCAATTCTAGCTTAGTTTATTTAGGATTATGTGTAGTTAATGGAGATTAATGGAGGCAATTCAATCTTTCCATGCTAGGTTCATCCATAGCTACGGTTTTCAGCTGCACAAACATTTTGTAAAAAAGGAAGGATTTATGGAATTATCAGTTGAAAAGAGAATAATTATACCTTAGTTAATGTTTACTGAATTTCTATTAGGTATTTATAAAAAATAACTTCATTTTTTCTTCATTTGAAAAGTTCTACATTCATTAAAAATAGTACCTTGATAGAAGCATGGTATTTTTTATTTATGAAAAAGAAATCAATATTTATTTGGCCTTTGTGTGTATGACTGTGAGTGCATTCATTCCTTTGTAAGCAAGATGTATATAAACAACAATAAAAATCTTGTATCCCATCATTCCATCCATCCATTTTAACCAGTTCTAGGCCTATCATACAACTCTGGGCAGCTTACAATAACTAAAAACAAATGAAACTATAAAACAAAAGTAAAATAAAATAGCAGCTATCTCCAATAAATTAAATGCCAAAACCTGCTAAATAGAAGATGGAAAAGTAGTATTGTAGGGAGTTTTTTTATTGCTAAGCAAGAGTTTGGAAATATGGCTATGCCATATAAGTGATATATCTACAAGAGGTGTGAAATGGAGCACACTTTGCTACTCGGATGTGTAAAATAGGCAGATTTTATTTGAAAATAAAAATAATAAAATAAAATAATCATAAATGGTTTTACTCAATACATTGAAGTGTACTCTGCTAGTACAATGGCCAGAAAAATATTTTTGCCCTACTGAATAAATTTTTGCCAATCACCGCAGATGCCATCATATTCTGCCCCCTGTAAGCCTTCTGAATTATTTTCAAAATATTTTGCAGCAATTCAAACACAAGAATATGAGCACATGAATGTCTAAAATCAAAATATCAAATTCTATTTGGTTATTAGGCAAGCCTAGGCAAACATTCTTCTAGCCATGGTTTCTACCTCTTATTCTTGCAAGAGACATGAGTACAAGACAGCCTCCAGATCATATATCTTCTATTCTGAAGAAGCACAGTGAGGTCTAGATGGAATTTCAAAAGAGCAAGTGATTTCTGAATAAGTAAGCATTTGATTTGAAGTTCATCCTTAAGTTGTTTGGACCATAGAAATATAGATGCTACTATTGTGGTTCACTGACAGCCTGCGGAACTGGCAGATGAGTCGGACAGTGAAGAGGAATATGGGTCAGCTCTGGGGTCTAGGGAAGGCTCGGATGGGTCTCTCTCTCTCTCTCTCTCCCTTCCTTCCTTCCTTTCTTCCTTCCTTTCTTTCTTTCTTTCTTTGTCCGTCAGTCCATCCATCCATCCATCCAATTTATATGGCACCCACCCCAGCAAGTGACTCTGGGTGGTGAGCAGAATTTTTAAAAAAAGCAACTACAAACCTTACAAAACTTAAAATACGTATAAAGCAGTTGTGAAACTTCAAACCCAAACATTAACACAACCAAGAAATGGCCCCTGCACACACGTTGGGATGTAGAGGTTGTCCTTGACTTAACAACCACAATTCAGCCCAAACGTGATGTTGTTAAGTGAGAAATCTATTAAGTGAAATTTGTCCCATTTTACGACTTCTCTCGCCACATTTGTTAAGGGAATCCCTGCAGTTGTTAAGTTAGTAACGCGTTTGATCGGCGAATCTGCCTTCCCCGTGGACTTTGCTTGTCAGAGGGTCGCAAAAGGGGATCACATGTGACCCCAGAACGCTACAACCTTCATAAATATGAGACAGTTGTCAAGCATCTGGAATGTAAATCACATGACCATAAGGAATGTTGCAATGGTCAGAAGTGTAAAAAATTGTTTTAAGTCGTTTTTGTTGAGTGCCATTGTAATTTCAAACAGTCGCGAAATGTACTGTTGTAAGTTGAGGACTACCTGTAGTAGATATTATTAATATTTATAACTTGCCCAGCTCAAGACTGCTGGGGGCTAATACCTCACTATGGAACTTGCTTTGAGAAACATCTGCAAACTTCAAAGGGTCCAGAATGCAGTGGTCCATGTGTTACTGGCCAGTTGTGGTGTCCCCACCCACTGAATACCAGTCTATTTCTAAGTGCACTTCAAAATACTGATTGGAAGGCATTGGACGCTCCCTTAGAGCGGGAGGTGATTAAGAAAATATTGGAATGTGCGGAAATGAATAGATTAACAATGATAATTAAAGATAAGGAAGAGTCAGAATACTAGAAGGTTTCGGGGAAATTTTACGAGTGGATGGAAATAATAAAAAGTAGATAAAAAGATAGCTAACACTAATTGAAATAGAAGGAAAGTGGGAAGATGAGAAATGGTGACCCAGGCGACAGAATATTGGACAGTTGTAGGAAGTATAAATATTTGTATAAATATATACCTATAAGGATTAGATTTATAGAGGTAGTAATATAAAAGAGAATTAATGATTACAGTAGAAGTTGAAATTGTAGGGGGGAGAGTTGTCCAGATCTCACCCCTGAAATACACCTGAACAGGTAGAAGAGGGAGGAGAGAGAGGGAGAGGAGTGGAGAAGAGGGAAGAGGATGAAAAAGGGGAAGGAAGTAGGAAGGCTGGAGAAGGAGAGGAAAG
>JANHFT010002228.1:16292-29406 GCA_032467955.1 Pseudoxenodon macrops | reverse complement strand
TTGTAAAGTGTAAAAGTTTTTTGTGTTCTGTCTGTGTAAAGTGTAAAAGCACGCCCACCCAGTCACCTGACCTCCAATCCACACCCACAAAATAAGCCACACCCACAGAACCGGTATGGAAAAATTTTAGATTTCACCCCTGATGCAGACATATATTTAATACTACCAATAAAGGTAGAAGCCTATTGTGATCTGGATTTTAGTAGTTTTGTATAGTAAAATGTTTTAATGAAATGCCATAGCTTCTTATTTTAAATAGAACACAAAAAGCTGAACAAGTGCATTTGTTATGATATTTACATATCTCTGTATTTTTGTAGGTATTACTTATTTTACAGTGGTTTTTTAAAAAACTTTGCGGCATTATGCTGTACAGTGGTGGGTTTCTACCAGCTTTACTACCAGTTTGCAGAGCGAGCGTGCTTTCTCCTTGGAATATAACTAAAAGTATACAGCCTCCACACTCTGCATATTTTAAAGGATTAGCAGTGATGAGTCATTCACAACCTGTGTGGTATGTTTGCATATTTTACTGACTTATTTACATCATAGTGACATTGTTGAAATGGAGCGAATTTTGTCACTTCCTCCATGTCCATCTCAAATATCTCTGGGATTGGTAGCATTTTAATACTTCATATTAATTAAATAAAAGCTTCTGCTTTTAACAAATGCTTATTTGTTAATATTTAAAACAGTTTAAAGACAGTTTTGAGATATTTCCAACTATTTTCACAAGGCAGGTGAAAAAGTTATTTCAGAAACAAATTCTAATCTGTCGTGAGAATCTGTTATCAGATCCAAGTACAAGTCAGAACATTTATCAGTCATAGTTTAGAAAAGCGTGTAATTTTATTTATTCAAACTAGATATGGTCATAGATACTTCCTGGATATTTATATTTGTTTGGCAAATTGTATTTTCCTTTATGCCATTAAATTCAAGATAGGGAAACAATATGGAATAATACTGTAAATCAAATACGTTATTTACCATTTGATCTGAAATTTTGGTCCAAATGCAGCTGTGTAAACAGTGGAGTGAATCATTATGCCTTGGGGAAGGCCTGAATTCTGAAATGAACCAAATAGTTTTTCTTGCAGAAAGTACCAAATACAACTTCAGATAAGACTCGGAAAGTGTCCTATATGAAGCATGGGGGATATTACTGAATATTATGAGCTAAAAGGAGTTTATAGTTGCTTGCTATGAAGCAGTTTTACATGACAAAATTATATGAATGTAGGATTACCAGTAATCAAACACGCAGGGAAATACATACATAACTGGAAAGAAGGATGAGGAAAACACACTACTTAACTTTCTTGGCATCTGTGACAAACAATTACAATGAAAAATTGCAGAATTGTAAATCTAATTTTGCAAATATAACTTCTTAGGTTTGCATGAATATGAAATTATCTTTTCCAGCCTCAGAAGAACTGTGTCCCCCCCCCCCAATTGCAGGAATGTGCTAACACCAGTTTGGAGACAAATGCCTTCAGCCCTTCAGCATGTAACTGATTAGGGTCTTGTAAATAGCAGGCAGCAGTGCAAGCAGCTGGAGGGTACTAATCAACTGGGGCTTATTAACTTGCAATTAGCACTTATTAGAAAAGTGCTGGAGGATGGAGGTACTCAAAAGCCAAGTAATATTTGATTTTAAGGCTGTGCTGGAGGACATATCATCCTTGTTCCAGATGTCTGGTAACTCTACTAAAGTACCACCTCATGGGTTTCTTTTTCCATTTGGGAAAACCAGAATTGGATTTTGCTTCTTGACTGTACTGCATTAGGTTCCACCATACCTGCATCAATTCCAGATCAATAGAATCAACCAATTGTTGATTTAACCATCATTCCTATCAAAAAAAATTGGATAAGTTCACTAAAGGTAAATGTATTTTCAACCTATTCTTTTATATATTTATACATGACAGCCTTTCCCTATGTTACTGTGGATTTGTTACCGGAGGTGATCTGTTTTCCTGGGAGTTGTGTTCATGAAAACAGCAAACCTTGAAACATATAATATACTGTAAATTATTAGCTCTAATATTATGTAGCTTTTCAAATTATCAAATGATAATTTGAATATTTATTAATGGAGCCTAATTGTAGATGTATAAAGAAATTAATGATGAATGGCTCCCTAGTAGAAATATTTTTGTTAAGAGTCTTTCCATG
Organism: Pseudoxenodon macrops; assembly: GCA_032467955.1. Classification (NCBI taxonomy): domain Eukaryota; kingdom Metazoa; phylum Chordata; class Lepidosauria; order Squamata; family Pseudoxenodontidae; genus Pseudoxenodon; species Pseudoxenodon macrops. The sequence continues at coordinate 27,219 of JANHFT010002228.1, read as the reverse complement.
CACGGTATTGCAGAGGGGGGAAAAGATACATAGCAGATTATCAGTCATTTTTGTTGCTTTTCTGGCTTTCAGTGGCTATGGGAGATCATGGAGAAAGTTTTGTACTCATTTCAGAGAGACATAATTAGCTAGTTCAGGTATGATTGAAGGGGCCAGAAACCTACTTTCATCTCAATTTCTCTTAAGCAAACTACTAATGACAGCTTGTCAATGTCCCATAGATATAGTTAGGCTTTTCCAGTTCATCAGAAAAATCCCATTTAGACTAAAGAGGTTCAGCATGATTCGGTCCCAAACTGTGGCTGTAACATTTTCAAATATTCTATACTGGTCAACATTTTAATGAAAATAAGGTACATTTTTGCATGCGTGAGTGTCACAGTGCATTTCAATATTCACAAGTGTTTGTGAATATTTACAACAGCTAATTAGCAATAGTTATGTATTGGTTTATCTACAAAATTGGTTATATCTAATTATTGCTTTAATATTTATAAATCTGCAGAATATTAGTCTGAATAATTTAAAAAATCACCTATTTAAGATTAATGATGCATGGATATTATGTGATGCTAAACTATCATGTTATCTGGAGAAAAGTGTGGTAATCTAAGTAATCTTATTGATTACTTTTATGCTAATTTGGGTACTCTCTTGAAACTAGATAAAATACCATCGTTCCCAATTATATAATAATATCCTCCATATGTCTAAGATTGAAATCAGACTTCCATCCTGTTACTTATGTGGATTCTAATGTGCTTATTTTTCTATATTAGTTCTACCTTTCATGCTTCATAATTCAGCATTGAAGTTGGCAAGTTGAAGAAATATGTCTTTGATACTGCTGCAGCAATATGCAATGGTTTGTTTACATGCTATTTTCTTGAGCTGTTTGCTTATTTATTATAAATATTTATATATCATCTCATCCCAAAGCTCTGAGTAGTTTCCAAAGTCACACTTAATACAAAACATAATATCCATAGTCTACCAAGCCAAAAGCAAAGATAATACTTTTTTCAAGTGGTCCACTTAGTACTGATTTCTGGTTTCTGAATGATCTTCTATTGGATCCAGTGTGTTCTAAAACACTGGACTGGAAATCTGTAGTAGTCTTTCTTGAGAAAAATAAATGACCCTTCTTCATGGCTTCATAACAATAGAAGAGGAACATAAAAAGTACCTTAACGAATGAAACTGACAGGATACTATTCTGCTGTCCCCGTCATCAGACCTTTCCAGTATGAATGACTAAGCTTACTTGGATTATAAGAGTATTGTTTCAAATATATAGAAGCATACATTTTGAAAAGGCTTCTATAGAAATGTCCTTACTGTTTTTTTAGAAGCATTGTACTAATACAATGAATGGGTATCATCTTAGTTTCACCTCTACTGTTGCCTGAATAAGATGTATAGCTACAATGGTTTTGAAAGAAACAATTATGTAGAAACCAACATTAAGTGTCTCTTGTATGATCAGAACAGGAAAAATATAAATGTGGTGGAATTCACCTATTCTGTGACCTAAATAAAAAGTATAAATAAAACATCTGAAGGCAATCATCTATTTTTCATACTTCTCTCAAAGGAACAGTAATTGTATCCATAGATGCTTTATGCTTAATTTATATCTATTTGTAGCTTCTATAATTTTATATGGAATTGAATATTTAAAATTAACACTGACATAATGTATATAAATTGTTAAGTATTTCATTTTCATCAAAATTTTATATAATTTAACTGTTGAAATCTTCCTTTTCCATTCCATTTTCAATAACTTTTAGTAGTTGCTGCTTTAATTGGGAAGCCTAAAAATAAGTGTAGTTATAAACCTTCCTATGTATTTATAATATTGCTTAAGGGAACATTCCATACTTCAAAGTTAGAGTTTTATAAGCACTATAATGGATGTTTGCAAGAATATTACTTCAGAAAAACTGAAGATCTTAACTTACAGTTGATCACAGGTAGCCTCAATAATCTAGTACAAAGGTGTACCAGATAATTATGTCGTAACCAAGTGTTTAACTGATCACTTTGTAGGTTGCCCTAAGGACTCTAGTACCTTTCAGCAAAATTAGGAATAGTGATTGAATCTGAGTTAAATCAGAAACTAGCACTAGATACCTTCAAAAGGGCAGAAACTGATATATCTATATCCTTTCAATACTAAAGCAAATGAATACATGACATCTACATCAAACTTTCAGCAGCTTTTCAAAGTTATACTGTATATGAAGTTATCAATGCTTTTGGTATGAGTGTTTTTTGTTTTTTCCCCCTAGACCAGGGGTGTCAAACTGGTGGTCCCCAGGCATCACACACATGTGTCATAGGCAGGCCATGCCCTACCTCATCTCTGTGAATGGGAAAAAACATCATGTGATGGCAACGTGACATGATGGGTTTGACACCAGTGGCCTAGACGATTTAAAGATTGGTCAAGATATGTTTGATGAACTTGATTGTGTGACTAAAAAACCAATGTAAATTAAATTAGTTTTAGCCAAATCATCCTTTTCCTGAAACATACAGTGATGGTGTAGCTAAAACTAAGTTTAGGCTTACCTGGTCATTTTTGACACCTGAATTTTCAGAAGTATATCCTGAGACTAGGAAACAATCCTATGGTGATTATAGGAAAGCAACTCTCTCAGTATCTTTTGATGTACAACCTTTTAATTTGGTTTATTTCCTGGTACTTGGATACTATGTTCCTGGATTTCCTTGAAGCATTTCATATTTTTATCTTAAATTAAGAAATTATCCATGGCCTCATTCATATCACATTTCTCAGGTGCATATTTTAAATCAGGGTTTGGATTTATTAAGTACATCATTTTAAACTTCAGCCTTTCATCTCTTCCTTTGGGCTGACATGGTCTAGTGCATTTGATTTCAGCTTGTTTTTTCAGCCTGTATTTATCAGTTTTTCAGAGCTGACAGTTTCTACAATTGAAATGCAGAGGTATCTGGTGAGAGCCTATGCTGCATGTAAAAAAGCTTCACAGAGTAGGAATGTGTAGTGGGCATAATTAAGTCATTGTGCAAGAGAGAGCAAAATGAGTTCTCAAGAATCTGAAAAAGAACTATTATCTTAATACACAAGTGTGACTATATTTTGTCATCAAAATGGTAGACAACAGAAGGTTTTATTTTTTCTGGCAAGCAAAAAAATAGTGACTTGGGACTATCTCCAAATCTTATATTGTCACAACTCATAGATTTACTAGATGGGTTTAATAAAGGCTCCTTTGTCATAATCTATCATCAGTTTTCATGACCTTGATTTTCTGCAGATGTGATATTCTATAGATTCTGTAATTTACAATGGAAAATTCCCCACAGACTGGGGATTTTGGAAGTTTCAGTCTTGCAAATGGATAGTTCCAGATTAAGGAAAGCTAGCTTGTACTTTACCAGCTGGTGCAACAACTAATAGTATAATATGTCAGGAGGTTGCAGGCATTCAATTTCCTTTCCAATACTTATTTAAGTTCACTAAGGATTCTTGTTACTTATATCTATTTAAACAATATATATGCTGTTACTTTTAAGCAAAACACATTGATTCCTATATAGGTTAAAAAACAGACTTAATTCTTATTCCCTCCATTTTTATTGCCTCTTTTCTGAATGAAAGTTTCCCGAAGTTAAATATAGCAAATCTTAACAAAGTTGAGGATAATTTTAAATATAGTGTTACATATATAGCACTACTACACTATCTACTACAGTGGCCACAGCATTATTTTCATACTTGCGCCAAAGCCTGAAAAAGATCTTCTTAAGAAATAGAAAAGAGGTGGAAAAGGTATCGCACAAAGTCCTAAGAAAGTTGCTGAATAGCTATTGAAGTGCACATAGCACACACGGAAAATACTGCCATAATGTTATTATTTTCTACAGTTTAAAAAAAATGGCAATTAGATTTGTGTTAAATTGGATTAGGCAGTTTCCTTGGCATAGCTTTAAGTCTAAAACTACTGAAATACTTTATCCCCCAAACATTTAAGATCTAGCACTACCTAGTTATTCATTTGCCATTTCCATTTCCATTTTGAAATGAAATGCAATAGACCTCTACTAAGAAGAAATTAGCATTTTTCCAGAGGATTCACTCTGATAAATTAATGTAAGCTGTAGAGAGAGCAATTGGATTGGCAAATGAAGAAAAAATTCCAAGAACTCAAATAATATAAGCTTGGTTATCTAAAAATAATACAAGTGGTTTGGATTAATGCTTGCTTTTGTGCATTAACTTTGCACCTGTCTTTGAATTATGCCTCAGAGCTGCTTGTGTCTGGAAATAGGAAAGAAGGAATTATGATATACTTTTATAGCATAGAAGACGTAAGAGTTTATAATGAATGTGTGGCATACTCATAGACTGTGATAACTTGTGAGCCTGGTTTGGAACAAACATAGCTGCTTGCAAGTCTACATGATACCTTGATGACGTGACATTGGGAATAAAACAGAAGTATACATGGAAAGCTTGGTTTTGTTGTTATATTATTTTATACAAACTGTATACGTTTCCTTAAATTTTGGCTCCTGGAAGTGAGAATTAAATAATAATAAAAGTGCCTTTCAATATATTTCAACAGGAAATTATATTATTATGAAGACACAATGTAAAGCTGATTTGATCTGGAGCTGTGAACAACTGATAATCATCCTTTTATCTTTTGGGAATTAGTATTTTCTTTTTTGTCCTCATAATTATTTGAAATACCCTTTCTCTGATGAAAAATTCCAACTGGTTCCCCAGTTCTTACTCAAATAACTATCTTTACTAATCTGGATCAGTGAGTTTCCTTCAGGTGCACAGCAGGTCTGTGATCCAGTTTGAAAGGGAGTGATTTGTATATTAAAGAGTGAGCAGATCAGTGTCCCTTAAATCTGCTCTTCCTTTAAAGAACTGTTAACTACTGTTTGTATCTAATCCCTTTCCCTCCCTGGATAGTTAGATGAGCCAGATTGGTCAACAGTTGAGTTTAGACATGGTAGAAAGAACCATGTCTGCTTTTTCAAGATCCACTGGCTGAAGTCTCTCCTAGACATTTGTCTTGGAATTAAAGTAACTTTTAACCAATGCATGTGAATCACAAAGATAATAAGGAATGGTTATTTGCCTCTAACTAGAGTTTAACTGCTTGTTTGTACATTTGCACAGCTCACCCACCTATCTCATTTGGTATTGGTTGACATTAACAGTCTTGGGTTGGGTTGGGTTGGTCTCACAGCTGCCTTTTACCTATTCATGGATTCTTCTCTGTAGGTGTTGTGGCCTTTTGGCTGCCAGAAGAACTAGCAGCAGTGTCAGACGAGAGGAGAAGCCTGGGCCAGTTTCGGAGCCTTTGGAAGGCTCTGATGAGGAAGCAGAATCAGAGTCAGATGCAGAGTAGGATCTCCTATCCTCTCCCAGGTGAAGAGTCATCTGTCTTCGGGGCCTGAGCTGAGTGAGGGGAGGAACAGATGGCCCCATCCCAGATGTGCAAATGCATAGAGAGGAGAGGAGAGCAATGGAAGGCAATTAGCCAGCTCTCGGAGAACAGAGGTCTTACCTCCCTAGCTGGGAAATAAGTAGTAGAGGTTTTGGGAGTGGTCTGTTGTCTCAGACAACCATTCATTTTCCAATGTACATTAATCAAGTTGCAGTCCTTTGCCAGAACCAGTTTATCAAGACTAATTGCTCTGTATTTGAGGTGCCTACTGAGTCTCCCTGCTGGGAAATAAGAGGCAGTGAATTTGCCTCAGCTGGTGTGAACAGGGACTGTTTCTGCTTGGCTTAATCATTGAAAGGACTTTCAATCTTGTTTTCATGTGAACAAAAATTGTTCTTGCCCTGTTTCAGAAGGGAAAAGACTTTCATTTGCGACTATGGTAATTACTTTTGGGGTTGTTTATCCAACATGATTGCTCCTTCACTGTTTGAATAAAGGGGTTTGTTTTACTCTTGAGGAAGTGGTTTCTCATTGCTTGTGAAGGCTAGGTCAGAACAGTAGGAGATGATCGGGCTAAGCTCAAAGAAGGGGTCAAATGTGTCATCAGTCTAGAGTCCCTCCATGCCCTTCATGTAAAAAGATCAAAGTCCAGCCTACCTTCAATTCCATTGATTCTTCTCTGCCACCTATTTGCTTCGACTGTTAATAGTTCAAATTCTTGTAAAGAGCATAAACTTGCAACAAACTTTTATATTTGAACTTTCTGGATTCCCTGATTTTCCCTGCTTGACATTCTCAGAACCATAAGCAATGTGTGCGAATCTAAAGATTGTTTTAAAGACTCCACTTGAAAATAAAGAGCTCTTTTCTAGATTTTCTATTCTCTATTTATGTCATTTTTCTTCTGTCCAGGAGTCTGAAATTTTTATTTATAGACATCATTGGGGATGTAAGTCCTAGGACTAGACGTTTCCTACACCTGGTTGAAAGGTTTTAATTTAGTAATGAGAAACGTAATTGTTTCTTTACATGCTGCTGAGGTAATCTAGGAATTTTTAAGCTCTAATGTATGAATCTTTTCATACTTTATGCTGGAATGGGTTAGATCATATGTATCATGAGGCATCTCTGACATGTGTTTATTTTTCTGAAATGTTTTACTGTAATAAATCAACCATTCATTGAAATTGTACATTAAATTGAATAGGGTGCTTAATGAAGTCCGAGAGAAACTTGTTATATAAATGAATGCCTCAAGGAACATGAAATATAAATATTGAAAATGAAGTGGTGAATTCCAGATCAATATATATATATATAAGAAATAAAATACACCTCTATATAAATTTTACATTACATGATATGTTTGAAGTTATAGTGAGTTTTGCATTACTCCTGTTATGCGAGGAATGGATTGGAATTTAAATTGGTGTTATAAATGTCAGTAGTAGAGAATAAAGACAACTGTAACTGTGGTGTAATTTTGCAAGTGTTACATTTCTACATAGCAAAAGATGAACAAAAAAATAGTAAAATACCAGCTTTGTTTGCAGATAAAGGATGATATTCATTTAAATCAAGTTAACCAAAGAATGTAGCGAATTCAGAACAACAGCTCAGTATACAAATGCAGAATTAAAAACCTACAGTTTTTGATAGGCTTCAAAGTTTTGTCCACAAAATATTTTTCAGGAATTGAATGCAACTTACAAAGAAGTTTCAGCCTGGATCAAGATTTGATTTGTTTCCACAAGTATATTTTAATGAATAGACTCTTACATAAAAACATGGTCTTTAAGAAATCTATACCTTTAATATATGTAGAATGCATGGAATGCATTTATAAGATGTGATAGTACGATAGTGTCCTCAGCCAGTCAATAGTAAATAGTTATTTGTAGTCTGATAAGTGCAAGGTGAAAAATTAAGAAAGAAAGCAGAATTAAATATAATTTTAATTTAAGTAGCCCTATTTCCATATAGCACACAAAGCCTGACTTAACTTGATCCAGATTAACTTTACCATCTGTGTCTGGAGATGTGAGAACAACATACTTGCAAGTGAAATTCTTCAGTCTGAAATAATATCTTGTTAGGAGATTAAATTGGATTATATAAGATTGAATTCTTGCTAAAGAAGATTTGCTTCTTTGTTAAGCATCTACTTGCTTATCAGTATTTACTTATATATACTTATATATATTTGAAGTTGTTATTCCTTTTTTCAGTTTGAAAATCAGTACATTTTCTGGAACAGATGGTAGTATATGTTATCTTTTAATTTGGAAATAGATAAGTGACAAAGTTTTTTTTAAAGGGAATGCTAGAAATATAGTCATACTTGAAAAAGATGAATATACCACAGTAATTATCCAAAGAAGACAAATGTTTAGTTATGTGACAGTTTAATTCATATATTATGTTCAAAATTAGAATTTTTTTTCCTTCCGATAGCTAAGAAAGTGACTGATCCAAAGTCACCCAGATGGGCTTGTGCCTGACGGGACTAGAACTCACAGTCCCAGGTTTCTAGTTTGGTACCTAGTATGTAATAGAACCTAGTAGTACCATTTTATCAAATTGTCTCTCCAGGTTAATGTACATATGCACACTGTAAATAATGGTGATGGGACATAGGGAACAGCTTGCAGGATATCATCTGGAAGAGAAAAACAGCTTTATGAACAAAGCTATATTCCAATAGGAAGGAAAGATAACTGCGTTAAGAATAGGAAAAGCCACCAAATTGTAATATAATGGGGAGGAAATGAACTTGGTTACCAACCTTAAATCTATCTGTACACCTGTGTAGCATTATCTGTTAACAGTAAGTACTAGCTTTGCAAATTTTGACCAATATGCCACAAGTGTAACTACAGCCTTCTATTTCCTCTCTCCCCTCCCTCTCTGTAACACACACACACACATATTTGAAATATAAAATGTAATTAAATCTTAAAATATAGTTCGGAGAAGCTTTTCCTATATAACCTCATTGTCAAGTATTTTATGACTAAGTGTATTATTACTGTAAAGGTAAAGGTTCACATATGTGCTAGTCTTTCCCGACTCTAGGGTGTGTGTGTGTGTGTGCTCATCTCCATTTCAAAGCCAAAGAGTTGTGCTCGCTTTGGCAGCACCTATACTAAAAATCAAAGCCAAAGAACCAGCGCTGTCCGAAAATGTGTCTTTGGTCATGTGGCCAGCATGACTAAATGACAAAGGCACATGGAACGCTGTTACTTTCCCACCAAAGGTGGTCCCTATTTTTCTACTTGCATTTTTACATGCTAGGTTGGCAGAAGCTGGGACAAGTAACAGGAGCTCACTCCGTTACACGGCAGTAGGGATTCGAACTGTCGAACTGCTCACCTTTCTGATCAACAAGCTCAGTGTCTTAGACACTGAGCCAATGCATCCCTTTGTTATTATTATTACTGTATTGCTCCCTTATTTGACTACCTGATGAAAGATTTTAGCATATTTCTTCCATTACAGTGATTTCAAATGACTATAGTAAATTTTGTTAGCTCAAGAAAATTTTAAAGATATTGCAGCCTGAAGCAAGTTCTGGAGATACAATATATAGTATTACATCATTATTATATAAGTACTGTTTAGTCCAATTTGTGCTATTTTTCAAAATCACAAAACTGTTTTTCCAGAGATCTGAATGATTTAGTGCTCTGAGCTGTGTTACTGAATTTTTTTGAAATATCCTTTGGTCAATATATACCAATAATAAAAATTGTAAGAAACGCAGCATGTACGGTATATATATTAAATGGGATTAATCAGTTTCTGATAGTGTTGTGTAGAATATTAGCTGGGAGAGTTTAAGATAATAGGTTAAGTAACTCATTTATATTTGTGTGATTATGCATTAAGGAAGCGAGCAAACTAATTTTCTTTTCACCTGAGAAATGTAATTACAGCATGGTTTATGTTAAGCAGTCCCAGGTTATGTTAGCAGTTATATGTTATTTGCCCCTAATTTTAGGAATTTATAATAAGGCATTTTGTAATGAATATTAAATTACTGTCAATGGAAAGACTATTGGGAGATTTTATTAAATCAGCAACAGAAGACAGATAAACCTGAAGGAAAATAGAACGCTTCTCTGCTACAGACAGTTATTTAATCTCTGCTACAGGTATTTAATTTTAAAACTGGTTCAAGTTATGGCAAGTTGCCAATGCTACAGTATATAAAAATAATTTGTGTCAAACTTTGAAGTTTTGGGATAACAGGGTTCCTTAGAAAGTCTTTAAACTAACCATATGCTAAGGATCTGGCCAACTCTCAAGTATATTTTCAAATATTGAATATTTTGTCCATTTAAACATTTTTGCAGGTCAGCTATATGGTGATCTTAAATGTGCTAGGTTATTGTTGTGAGCTGCTGGTTTAGTGACCAGAACTGTAATTAGAAGAAATTGGAAAGGACAGCATTCTGTTTCTGTTGAGATTTGAGTTTCTGATTCAGTTTACCATAAGTCTTTGGCAACACATAAGGTTTTTGCCTCTGGTGCTGACACTTTGCAGTGTAGAGTAGTAACAATTATAGTAACAATATCAATAAGAGGGAGTAGTAAAGAAGTTATTAAGGATAATACTACAGCCATACAACATGGATAAATAGACATAAGACAGTATTGTGAGAATTAGGTGTTCAGCAGAGTGATAGGACGAAGGAAAAAAATGTTATTGTGTCTAGTTATTTTGGGGTTGTCCTATAGTGGCATCTTGAGGAAGGATTTGAAATAGAAGGACTCCTCCTAAAATCCACTGTCATCACTTTGTTTTAAGCATGTTGAGCTCCAGATTGTTCCGGCTCCACCACAAAGCCAGTTGTTCAACCTCCTGTCTATATACAGACTCGTTGCTTCCTCAAATGAGACCAATGACTGTTGTATCATCTGCAGACTTCAATACTTTAACAGAGGGATCCCTAGAAATGCAGTCTGGTATAGAGAGAGAAGAGCAATGGAGAGTGCATGAAGCCCTGAAGGGCGCCTAGGCTAATTACACGGTTACTAGATGTGATTTTCCCTGGCTTCACCTGTTGCTTCCTATCTATCAAAAAGATAACAAGCCACTTACAAGTATGGACGTGCACAGCTAGCTGAATCAGTTTACTGTGAAGAATTTCAGGAATTATTGTATTGAATACTGAGCTGAAGACTACAAAAAGGTCCCTTGCATTCTGTAGATCCCAGGGATTCTAGATGTTGCAAGATGCCATGATAGTGCAGTGCCATGTTGACATAATCTGCCAATCTATTTGTACAGTAGGCAAACTGCAAGATCCATGATCTGTCATCTGCACCTCCATAACTGTCTGGTTTGGTTCTGCAACCCAACAAGACAGACACAGACTTCAGAGAACCATCAGAACTGCAGAAAAAAATAATTACTGCCAACCTGCCTTCCATTGAGGACCTGTACACTGCACGAGTCAAAAAGA
>JANHFT010002228.1:3064-16192 GCA_032467955.1 Pseudoxenodon macrops | reverse complement strand
TTGGCCAATAAAGAATTCTATTCTATTCTATTCTATTCTATTCTATTCTATTCTATTCTATTCTATTCTATGATGATTTACAGTGGGGTAGTAGTAATCTCTCAAAGGTTTTCAGAGCGACCGGAATAAAAACCAAAGGCTGATTTACAAGGAGAGAAATATAATAAGTGGTATAATGAATTTTGTTGGTATAATCTAGGCTTAGTTAGGCTTACTTTTATTTTCTTGTCCATTGTCTTTAACTGAAAGGAATTTTGGATGATGGGATGATCTCTTGCCAAGAGATTCACACATCTCTTGGCAAGTGCGATAATTGGTCTAGGTAGCTTTCTACTATCTAGTGTTTTCTAGAAGTGTTTTGACTACAATTTACTCTAGTCATAGGCATAGGGCCAGGTTTTTTGAAGACCATCTGTCTTCTGTAGATTTTGCAAGTCCTCTATTGGCAAAACAGTCTGCAGGGTCAACTTTTTCCAGGATCACATTAGTTAAAAATACGCGATCCAGAAAGTTTGCCTCTTCTGTTCAAGCATCTGCCCAGAGATCTGCATGGTGGTCACACAAAATGAGCCTTTAAACATTGTCTACCAGGCCTTGGGACTAGAGTGGCTGGGGACCTATTATGAGATATTTTTGTAGTATATGCTACCCAAAATTGGTACAGAATTGGGAAACATATGAGTTTTAAAAATATATTAAAAGCTAGGGCTGTGCACACTTCAAAAATAATCTGCTTCAGGCCACACACAACTGCATGATCAGCACTTCTCTGATATTCATTAAAGCAGCCTTTCATTTTTCAAGAGTGAAAAAATACAGCTGCTTTAAGGAATCCACATCAGAGATAATGCAGTTTACTTTATTAAAATTTATGGGTCAAACCAAGTTAATGCAACTCTTAAATCAGCCACTACTAACTTATTTGACAGGCACCAAGTTGCAAGAAGATGGATTCTTAGCAGCTCTTTTCTAAACTATTAGTCAAGATTTCTGTACCTGGATATACAGCCCTGAAGGGTTTTCTATACAAATTCCATGCCTTGTCACTAAATAACGGTTCCTCCTGTAAAAAATGCCACTAACTGAAATAATGTCTACTTAAGTGATTTTGTGCGCACTTTTAAAGACTGCATTAATAGAAAAGTATATCCTTTTCTTTTGAATACATAAATATACTGTGCTTGAGGCTTATCCCGATGCTTGAGACATCAGAATAATTTCCTTTGGCTAATAATTATCATATCATCTCCAAAACATGAGGGCATCAATTGTGCTACAGCGAACAAACATTCTACAGAATAACACAGAACAGAATAACACAGTCTCTCTTGTATAATTTTTATCAGGATATTAATATTGAACTTGGATGACTTGGTAGTCCTTTGCCAGATATTGGAGTTTTATTTTGTTATTCCAAAATATAGAGGGGTTTTGGTTTTTAAAAATTTTTATTTTCAGGATCTTGGAAATACAGATATTTTAATTAATAGTGAAATATTTTATATTTTCACTCACCTTTTTTGTGGGAGGAAGTGCGTCTTATAGTGCGAAAAATACAGTAAATAAAGGGCTTTCCTAAAGCTTTGACAAAGTCAATTGATACAAAATCACTCAAACTCAAAGGTCAATGTATGTAGAAATCGTCTACTTAACATTGCTAAGGCCAGTTTTTGCAATTTCTTAGGAGACTGAGTGATCTGATCAACATGAGATGGGCAGCAAACAAATCAAATAAGTTAGTTTACGGTAGCTCATACCGTTCAAATTCTTTCTGAAGTTATGGCTATAAGTCAGGAATATATATTATCAGGACAAAAATGTATTTATTTATGAAGTTGTCTGATTTGTTAAGACCAAGCAATTCAAAAAAGATTCTGGATGCTTAAAAGTATCAAATATATAATTAAAACACTTTTAAAAATTCAAGATAACAAATCATTACTTGGACAAGACAATATCCATAATATTAAAAAAGACCAACAGGTTTCCAAAGCACTCTAGCCACAGAGGCATTTCTTAACATTTTAAGATGGGGAGCATACCTATCTCTGGGAGATACTATTTCAAGGGGCAATGTCTACAACAGAAAATAATACTTCTTCAGTGCCACAAAATGACAACATTTAAATAAGGAGATTTCAAACACACTCACTGTATCTGAATAGCATCCTGATACTGGGTCAGTACATTGTCAGCTTCACCTGATTGCCCAGGATTGAGATGTGCAGTTGGCTATCACCTACAAATGTATATACTGAACCCTAAACTGATAGTCATTCAGTGGTTTAATGTAGATGTTAAACAGGAAGAGTGAGATAATGTATCATTGACTAGATTTCTGAAAGTCCTGGAACTCCATATCTTATCCAACAGAGGCAGACAGAGTGTGAAATCCAGCAAACCAATATCAGATATGCAGAATGCACAAAGAAAGAGTAGCAAGAGCACAAGAATAATGAAATGTTTAGTCTAAACAACATCTGATAAAAAAAGAATGAGCTCAGAAAGAACCCACCAGAGACAAGTCCACATGGAAAGTTGCAAATTCCATTTCCTCTTCAAAGCAAGACTATTATAGGCCAATTATTACCACCTATTGACAGAAATCGTATCTTCAAAATAACTTACAAATCCCACAGCAATAACAGCAAGAGTTGCAAAGCATCTTTTCAAATAACTGTGTTACTGTTCATTATTCTTTTGAAAAAAGCAATACCCAAAGCAGACTTTGTTTTAACAATAGACTTCTGTCAATATTTTAATGCAGACAATCTCTTGATATGATTAGATATTTTTTTCTCTTCTCCAGATATCTCATAGCCTCATTGTGACCCTTTCAATGCTGAAGTTATTTCTTATTAATGCTCAATCATGTCACAGCACTTTGAAAAGATTAACTTGTTTCATGTAGCTGGTGGTTAAAAACAGTCATTCAGATTAGGACTCATGGAATCATCTCTGTCCCTGTATATCCAACTCCCACTCTCTCTGGTACACATCTGTAATCTTCTGTTTAAGTCTTCATTTGATGAGAAAGAAACAGCAATATCCACATCAGTATGACTCAAATCCTCCTTAACTGCATGTTTTACTTTTTGATTTACCCAACATACTCAAATTCTGAGGCCAAAGAGAAATGAAATAAGAAACTTAGTATGAGCAATAAACTAATTTAACCCACCAGATTATTTTTACATCCCATCTCTCCACAGGAGACAATCATCTGACAGCCATGATAAATAATAAATGATAATTCTTTCACTTTGGACTTCCCTAATCTATTCCAAAGTTCACAATGATATTGACTCCAGTTCTCATATATACTTAAGGACCTTAGATTTAAATTATATAGATCAGTGTTTTTCAAACTTGGCAATTTTAAGATGTATTGACTTGAATTGATTCTAAATTCCCAGCTGTGCTATACCTTTCTATAGACCAAAGATTTGTGTTTCTCCCAGCACTCCTCCAAGTAGATATGCACTATTAAAGGGTTGCATGCATGAAGGGATAAAAAACCCATCTTCTAATAAGGAAGCTGCAGTTCCATCTATCCAGTGTTTGTTCAAGAACAAATTCTTCTTATGTGGAAGTTAACATGTATTGTACTACTTCTTTCAGAGATTAAAACCCCAAAAGTCTGCATATATATTTATTCTTAAATTTTCATGTCTAGCCTAGACTATCCCATATGATACCTGATCCAACAATTTCCTTTTCAGACATGTAAGCCATTCCCATTATTCTCTGCATAACACTGCATGGAAGGATAACAAAGGCGCCACAAATTAGTCTTAAAGCCTTCATTTGAATGACATCCAGTCTGCAGATTTTGATACATATGCATATGCTTACAAAAATTCAATTTAACGTTTCTTAATGTAAATGCCATGCAAAAGGTCTTAACCAATGAAAACTAGAAATAGCATTTGTTGTTAGTTGCAAAGTCATGTCCGACCCATCGTGACCCCATGGACAACGTTCCACCAGGCCTTCTTGTCCTCTACCATCCTCTGAAGTCCATTAAGCTCATGCCTACTGTTTCAGTGACTCCATCCAGCCACCTTATTTTCTGTCGTCCCCTTCTTCTTTTGCCCTCAATTTTAGCATTAGGCTCTTCTCCAGTGAAAAATAGCATACATCTCTCCATTCTTCAATTAAAGCTTTAGTTACCGGTAATTTACACACAGCTATGTCCATTGTAGTATTTCTGACATACGGCATGTAATTATTTGTATATACCGTAGATTTACTTAGCCTTCAAACCAGATTATATAATTCAAGTAACCTTACTATGCAATCGCAAAGTAAATTTCATAATATCTCATACATGATACAATTCCCACTGAGCAGGCATTGTTACATTTATGTAAAAGTCCTCTGTTTTACATATAGATAAATCTACATTCAAGACATCATTATCTCTCAATAATTAGCCATGCAGATAAAACAATGTAACCGTAAGGCTTTTATTAATTAGCTAAACCTTTTTACCAATTACTGGACTTTAAAATGTTCTTTGATTTCATTTAATACGTTTCTGTGGAGGTATAGTTTGATTGGCTAAGGTAACTATGTCATACATCAAATGTTTGGAAACTTTTTCTGGAACAGTTCCAGCGTTCAACAAAATGTGCATATTTGCACTTAAAGGGATCTCTGTTTGTCTTTTTAAAATTCTGTATAAAAATCTACTTCATCAGTAATTGTCACATATCCATAAGCAATACACAGAGGGAAATTACCACTTCCTATGTGGTAATCTTGGAGAACTTCCCAACCACAATGAGACATGACACATGTGGAAACTATTCCTAAATTTAAAGAGAAAAATGTACACATAAATGAATCCAACTTAGTATGGGTGCCATCCTTAAAGAAAATAAAATCAAATTTCTCATTAAACATTTCCAGTGATTTCCTACTTTTATGCATCTTACAATTTTTTATATAAAGTGTGTTGAACATTGAAATCTTCATGCAGCATACAAGATGTCTTCATATTACACTAGACAATTAAACCCATTTATATTTGAAAGAAGATAAAGACGTGAATACATGCATTCCATTAATGATCACCCAGTTTGTTCAAAGGAATTCAACCAAAATAAATACAAATAACATTTTCAGAATTACTCAATTCTATGCAATTCAAATAGAAATATAGCTATTTATGAAGACCAAGATAATCATGGCTTCTAAAACCCAAGGCTTCCCATAACAATGTTTCTTGAACATATGTAGCTAACACTTCCAAATTGTTCAAAAATATTTTTGTTATTGATCATGAGCCATCAAACTATGTGCTTTCCAACTTGTGATCTTCAGACCAACTATTTTATGACTCAGGATTTACAAACATACTTTCTATCCTCATTTTTTATTGCCTTCAGAATAATCGAGGGCGCTTTCTTTGTACTATCAAAATAACTTCTAGAGTAAATGCCACAAAACATTCCTTTTAACCAGTAATAAATAAGAGTTTATAATTTTTTCCTCCACAGCTATTTTCACTTACATATCCGAAGGGCGTGTCCCTTGCTCTGTTAATAGCCATGCATCCTCTCTATGTTGAGCTATGATCATTCCAGAGTTAAAGTAAATGAAAACAGGGGCTTGTTGATACTGATCAAAAGTGTGTGAACCACTTCATGATAGATCGATCAAAAGTATATCTGGCTTTCTGGTTATATGTATAAATATTGCCCTATGTATGACAAAATATGCCCTATTAGTAATAGAAAATCTAAAGATAATTATGCAGGACCCAATCTAACCCAATCTAAGCTTGGACTGAAAACATGATTAATAGTTTAAAGACAGAAGCAGGATGAATTTAGAGAATATATTTTTAATTCTATGAAAGGAAGTACTGTGATGGAGTATATGATGATCTCTCTAGTCATTTAAAGAACCATGTTAAATGTTTTCAGAATGACTTTCAAACTTTTAGTGATTAATTAATTACTCACCTCTCACTACAGAAATACCCATACTGCCTTTCCAGAATTACTGTATACAAAGCAAACTTCTTTCCTAAGGCTAGTAGTGTGTACAGGAAGGAGGCAGCTTAAACCATAATATTAAAGAGCTCCAGATGTAGGGTACTAAAGATCAGTATAGAAACTAATTTGTCCAGTGAATCCCTTGTTACATATGATAACTTAATTTTAGACTTGCAACATCTTGTATCAGCTGAAGTAAGATTACATAACAGAAGTGGAAATTTTGGACACAATCAGTGCTTTGTCAGAGAATGTGCCCCTTTAAAACAAAGGAACGAGAAGGTGGTTTATTCAACATAACATGAACAATGACAGATTATTATTGTGCTGACTGTATGATCATAATAAAGATTTGATTTGACAGAGAATATTGGCTTTTTATGTACAATTAAAACAGAATATAAATCCTTAATGCCAGGAAAGAAAGTGGTCCCAGTTGAAAGAAACTCATAGAATGACAATAAAACTTTCTGGCTTATTACTCCAAGAAAGTGAAAATGTGCACATGATATTAATGATTGCTGCATTTCAGCAATAGTGTGGAAGGGGCACTTTCCCATCTACTTTTGGTGCTGCATCCAAAGAACAAATGGAAGTAACATCTAAAATAGAAAGTGAAAACATTCCACTGTGGAATCCAGTATATGAGTAAGAGCTGAGTAGCCATTACACAGCTGAAAGCATCAAGGCCTCTTTATAGCAGCAGAGATGTGAATGGAGGTTACACCATGGCATCCCCGTTTTTCTCATATTGCTAATTCTAGGCTCATTTCAATGTAGTTGGAAAGATTGCAATAATTGTACTTCTTTATTAAAGAAAAGGAATAAAACTAATCCAGCAAATTTCTGGCCTATACTTTTTCTTCTATCAATAATTGGAGAAATATGTATTCTACTTTTAAAAATTAAATTATTAGATTGTATTGAAGAAAAGACTATTTTAGAAAATGAATAAATAGGTTTTAAATAAGGATGACCAACCCCAAATCATGGGGCTGTTTTTAATCATTGGCATAAAATGCTTTATAACATTAAAAGGACATGCTTATATAATTTTGTCAATTGAAAATAATGATTTGGACTCTATGAACATTTGAGAGAAAACTGAGAAAGTTACCTACCGACAAGGAACTGTTATTTGTGATGACAAGCTTTCTTCCCAGAACTTCATAAAAAGTGTCCTAGAGCAGGGATTTCCAACCCCTGGTCTGTGGACTGGCCACAATCCACAGCATGCCAGAAACTGGTCTGCACAAACAATTGAAGCCCAATCTGCAGGATACAGGCAGCGTGCAAAACCACACCACCTCCGATCTCTGAAAAACCCTTGTCTTCACAGAACCAGTCCCTGGTGCCCAAAAGGTTGGGGGGGCACTGTCCTAGAACCTAAAAGGTTCTGATGACAAGAGTGATTGTTTGCGGATATTGTCAATTTTATATTAATGATTTGTCACCACCACCACTCACATGTTCTGTACTTGCTCTAAATTATTGTCTTCCAAACTTAGTTGGAAGGAAAGTCCATTCTATTATATTTTATATATTATATATTCTGATGCAGCATTGTATCAGAAAGTCAGAATCAGAATATGTAGGTACCAAAGGGTCTTCATTTATTGACCAAAATTGGAACTGGCTATTCTGCCTCTAAGTGGTAATGTTGTTATGTGAGACATGATGTCCCACTTAACAACAACAGCAGTTCTGGCAGTCAGCATTGCCTTTGCTTAGTGAATCACACTTGGTTGTTAGGCAAGGATTCACTCTGATCCAACTCATTCCCAACTTGACCTCTCCCAGCCTCAAGGCCACCAAAGAGTTCTGCCTTAAACCCAATGCTATGGCAAGATACCCTTTTGCCATGCCATACTGTGAAGCTTCCCCTGGGCCTCTATGTCTGCTCCAGCACCACAATCACAACTAAGGAGTGCTGCCTTAAGCCCCATGCCACAGTAAGTTGCCCTCTGTATGCACTAGGGTGAAAAACTGTGCCCCACCCTGTGGCAAGAACATGACAATGATACCGAAGATGAGAAGAACAGGAAGAAACATCAACTGGAAGCTGCAGGAATAGGAAAATCATTGTAAGTGCAGGCAAGTGTGAAATTTTATCATGTGATCATGAAAGTGCTCCAAGGTCCTTTTGTTTCAGCGCCATTGTAATTTTAAATGATCACTGGGCAGACATAAATCAAAGATTACTTGTACTACATTTGTGAGATTCTTTCAATAAAATTTTAGAATACTAATCTTCTAGTTTTTCTAGATGCTGCCTCAGCTCTGGAGCTGTATAAAGCTAAGATAATTATTACATGGCATTCACCTTTGATAGTCAAAATTGAATAAACACATGGAAAAAGTACTGTGTACATTTCTGAACACTAATATAAGTTTATGCAAACATTCTAGGAATGCAGGACTAAGAGTGGAACCAGGTCTCTGATACTGATACTTGATGTTGGACATAACCCTGAACCTTTGGATCAGCACACACTAAAATTTAGCCACAAAAAATTACTTTTCTCCTGGTGTTACAGGATACTGATGTCAGCAGCTGACATAACTGACTTAACTCCAAAGCAAATTCAATCCATCTCTCTTTCTTTCATGTTGAAATAATGGTTGTATGGAAGCAAAAAAACAAAACAAAAACAAATTAGAAACCAAATTGCTGGATATTGAAAGGGGCAAAACAATAGTAGTTCCCCATTAAAATGAGGCAAATGTTGCTGTAGCCGCATATGCTGCTGCTCAATATTTCTCCTAATCTTGTAAAGAAAGGTTAATTCAAAAAAACTCCTTTGGAAATGAGACTATGCTCTTGTGAAATGGAATGGTTGAAAATGTAGAAGAGGCACTGATGGTATGCACTTTTTATGATACTATTAGGATCAAATTTATTGCCTTCCCTTTGTCCTTATTCATGGGTAGGACAAAACACTACTATGCTGAATATTTCATCTCTGTTTTTAATAAGGTAGTAAATATATATATGGGTACACATCTTGTTGCAGCCCTACACTAATCTCACAAATAGGTTTTTCTCCCCCTTCCATTCAATCATGTTCAATTTTCAGATGCTGCCTAGACAAGTCCCAGTAATTTTCTTGGCAAGAAAGAAAAGAACCACTTTTTAGAAGTGGTTTTCAGTTGCCTTCTTCCTAGGGTTGAGAGAAAGTGACTGGCCCAAGGTCACCCAGCTGACTTTGTGCCCAAGGCAGTACTAGAACTCATGGTTTCCCACTTTCAAGTCTGATGCCTTAACCACAGCACCTCTCCAAGTATCTCTCCACAAATAATTAAACTGAGCTAATTGACAGCAAAATACATTGGTGCACATAGTATTTTATGCATTATGTAAGATTGTGAATGGTTCTTATCTATGAAATATACAATGACCCTTAATCGATCTTGTCTGATGTTTTTAAACTTAGTTTTGCTTGAAAGATCTGTTGACCATTCTAATTTTAAAAAATTGTTATTCAGTGTCCATGCTTTAGCATGTTCACAACCTAAATGATAAATTTCACAGCTCTGGAGGAAGCCAACTCACAACTCACTACTTCTCTGAAACAGTAAACATTTAACTGTGATAATTCTTTTCCCCTACTAAGTCAATTTATGTCAGTCACATAACAGAATTCCCATAATTACTCTTCGCTTTTCCAGCATGAATCTTAGTAATTGATGCACAACTTTAAATATTTAAACTTTAAATATATTTTCTACTTAGTCTATATATTTGGATTCCAAGATAGCTTTTATCTGCATTCAGTGATCCTGAATATCTCTTATTTTTTTCTTAATCCATTCTGCCATTTATATGGGGCATATAATCCACCACTTCATATCCTTTATTGAGACTTTGACTATCACTAACCATTTTCCTCCCAAGGGTTCTGGCCTGGATTATTGCAATCTCCCACTACCAGTGCCTGTCTCCTGGCCACTGACTTCTGTGGGGCCAGGCTATGGAAAATCTGCTTACAATATAAGATAATGTTCAGAATCTCTAATAATTCTTTAAAGAACTAAAGAATATGCATATTTTATTGTATTTACATATGCAGAACACACTCTGTGTAGTACCCAATCATGCCAAGTTAATTAGTTGCATACATAATTTGTGATCTCCAGAATAGTTTAACGAACTGTTTATATGCAAATTGCCTTTCTAGCAATCTTCTACAACTTCAGATATTTTGAGTATATTTTTTCTTGAAATTTCCACTCTGACCTTAAGATACTCTCCAAGCACTCTTTGAAAAGCAAGCTGATCCATTAGATTAGGGCTGTCAAATTCATGGCCCACAGGCCGGATATGTCACGCACTGGCCACGGCCCGATTTAGCGAATGGGAAAAAAGTTCTGATATGTCACATGACACCACCATGATGATGCAGGGATGCAAATTTGACATCCCTGCATTAGATAAATGTTCCTTGCAGAGGTTGGTTGGCTAGATTCATTTCTATAACATTGGGAGTGTGATCTGACCATGATAAAGGACAGGTATTAATCTCCCTTATTTTCTGATCATACCATACTAGCTCCAAGATGAAACACAAATCTATATTCAGCTTCTCATGTGACTGGGAATTGGTATAGGACAGACCCATGGTTTACACAGTGGCCATTCTTCCTGGCTAACCTATATTGTATTCTCAAGAAAAGTTGAAGCCCTCCAACATAGTCAGTTTGAGATACACCAATTCAGTCAGAGAGACAGTCTTCGGAAGGGAAGTAATAACAATAGCAGCAGACCTCAAAGTCCAGTGTCACTGGACTCACATCCAGATAGGCCTCACATCCTTTTATATGTGATTGGTGTCTCTTGTCTTGTTCATGATAATAGCTACCTTGCCTTTCTTATTCTAGTCTGCTGGATTCTAGGCTCAACACCCAAATGACCACTTTTTTGAGGAAGATATCCTCCCCCTCCGCTCCCACTCCAAACTTATCTTAGTGATGCAACCAATTTGCCCTTTTGTCCATAGTAAAATTATGGAATATACCGGTAAATGATTAATTACAGGAAGAGCTGATATACAATAGCAACAACTGACCCAGAACTTCCAAAATCATATTAATGGCCAACTAACTTGGGAGTTGAGGGCAGAAATGTTTATATAAATCTTACCTATTATGGTAGCCTTAACATTCTTATAAATTCTAACAAAATAATTATTTCATACTACTCGTTCATTTAATGAATTTGGAATTTGCCAAGCAGAATATCTTTTGCAGACTTCAGATTATACTAGGAAAAAGAATAGGCAAAATTTCCCAAAGTGGATTCACATGTCTGTGGCTGACTTCAAGCCATTTTGGAAGAAGAAAGTGACAGATTATTTCTATATTGTCATAAATACTGGACCAAGAGGAATATTTACTTTTAAGTTGCAATTAAATAAAGTTGCCAGCATCTTCAAATTAACCTTTATTGTTGCTGCATTTAAGATCAAATGCTAGTACTGTAATTCTATTGTGATGTTTACTCTGTCCTCATGCAGTTGCATAAAACTGCTTGCCACATTAAGAGTTTTTATATTTGGAGATGAGAAGAGAAGAAAATGGGCTCTGTTTGGAGAAGAGATGACAGGATATTGTTACAGAAAAAGAAGAAACAAATAGAGTAATGAATAGAGGGAAAGGAAGTCATAAAACATATACATTCCTTTCTCCTGTCTGGGAACCATGAAGGATCTTAAATGGAAACTGGGAAGATGGAACAAGTTATTTTTCAGTTTACAGTTTTACTGCCTAATATGTGCTATTAAAAGCACAATTTATTCAAGTGTTGGTTTACCATGGAGGATTAATAACTTTTCACAGTAATTGGTTCTAGCACTGAATCTATAACATTTTTTCCAGTAGTGAAAAAAAGTATTGCATAAATATGTGTGGAGTGTGCTTATTGCTTCTGGGCAGAGGATGATGCATGCAAAAAGCTGAAAATAAACCTTTTAAAGAAAATATATCTACAAGTAAAAGGGTGAGCATGTTGCTGTGGCTGTAAGCCATTTCCCCCCAATAAAATAAGAAGTCTATTTGACTGATTGATGCCTTTGTTCTGTTTCTCTGTTTCTTAGTTCTAGCTATAGAATGGTTGAGGAATTGACCTGACAGATATTATTATATGGTGACACAATCCTCAAGATCTTTAGACTGAATTTGGCATTTTTATCCATCAGTTGAGTTTTTCCCAAGTACTTGGGATAGGTAGATGTTATAGCTTTATAATATTAAAGATATGGTCGCGGAATGTAAGCAAAGTTGTTTTTTGCAGTTGACTGATAGTGGTTTTTGTCAATACTTATGGTGTTCAAGCATACTCCAGATATTTTGAAATTGCACCCAAAGCACCTTTTCCTATTACCTTTGCTTTTGCCACAGTCATTCTACTACTATTTACAGGTCTTTATAATTTGTGATTCTCTCCAGTTCTTTTTTTTTATTATTATGCTGTTTGCAGGTATCATAAAATCTACTCTTCAGGTTTTTTTATTTTTCTTATCAATAGTTGTTAGTCCATTGTACGTTAAGGATGTTGTGTGACAGCTACTTGTGTGTTTGAATTCTAAAAGTCTTAGAGCACCTTAGCATATTTATTTCCTATTATTTTGCCTAGTTTGTGGTCCCACCAGTTTTCGTTTTTTCAGGCAATTGTTACTTCTCACAGATAGTCCCAATGCACAATTGTTTCTACTTTGTTTACTACAACAGCTAACTATGTGGTCACTGTTTGTTCAGCTTCTTTATATGCATTTTTCTTAAAGCTTGGTCTTCTGAAACCAGAATTAGCTCTCTGTCTCTTTCTATAATTTTCCTGCTTGTAGCCATTATTGTTATCTGCTTTGCCTGTTAGGGTTTTTTTATGTGTGTGTGTGAAGTGGTCATGTCATATTTGGTTTTTTTTTTCATCATTTGGTCTTTCCTATAAGCCAGTTTGGTCTCTTTGATATTCATTAAGCCTTCATGGTGAACTACCATATTTTTCTGAGTATAAGACACACCCTCAAAAAGAGGGCGAAAACTTGGGTGCATCTTATACACCGAATGTAGCCCCACCCAGCCACCCCCACCCTTTGGCCTCTGCCTTCCAGCAATTTACCTCTTTGCA
>JANHFT010002227.1:151272-161640 GCA_032467955.1 Pseudoxenodon macrops | reverse complement strand
ATCTATCTATCTATCTATCTATCTATCTATCTATCTATCTATCTATCTATCTATCTATCTATCTATCTATCTGTTAAGTTTATATAGCAGCCCATCTCACAGAAAATGACTTCAGACTGCAATACCATATTCTGCCTAGTTTTCCTGGACACTATAGGATATTTTGGTGTTCTGCTCTTAGAACAGAGCAAGGGGACATCCAAGAGATTTCAATGACATATCTTTCTGACATCAGATCACTGTTTTGCCTCCAGAAGCTGTGGGTGCTCCAACACTGGAAGCTTTTAAGAAGATATTGGACAACCATTTGTCTGAAATGGTATTACTTGAACAGGGGATTGGACTAGAAGACCTCCAAGGTCCCTTCCAACTTTGTTATTCTATTATTCTGAAGTATAGAAATAAAATTGGGAATATGTCTGAGATAATCCCAGACTGATTGGACTATCTTTATCAGCCTTGCAGTTTAATTCTTCTCAAATAAAAGCAGTTAGGGGATTGTGAGATATAAAATCTCTTCTCATTATTGTATTGTGGATAAACTTTCAAAGCATAAGAAAGAAAGAAGGGAAAGAAAGAAAGAAAGAAAGAAAGAAAGAAAGAAAGAAAGAGGATCTCTCCAATAATTATTATACTTGGAAAAGAAAAAATTGCAGAAATACACATTGTACAAAAAGAGATTACAGATAGTTATTGACTTACAACAAGGCAGTTTGTTAAGTGAGTTTTGACCCATTTTATGACCTTTTTGCCATAGTTGTTAAGTGTATCATGTGGTCATTAAGTGAATCTGGCTTTCCCCATTGTCTTTGTTTGTTAGAATCTGGCTGGGAAAATTACAAATGCTAGTCACATAACCTTGGGACAGCTCAATTATCATAAAGGCATACCAGTTGTCAAGTGTCCAAATTATGATCACGTGACTATGGAGATGTTGCAATGGTTGTAAAAATGGAAACCGGTCATAAGTCACTTTTTTCACTGCCATTGAAACATTGAACGGTCACTGAACAAATGGTTGTGAGTCAAGGATTACCTGTAGTTGGTATAGAAACTCAGTAAATGAACAAAAATCTTATTTAATAAATTCTCATAGTTTGGGTTCCCAATCTGGTACCTCACAGTACTAACATGTCCAATGTGATCTTCCTTGGCATTCAACATGCTCTATGTTCTACCTGACTTATAGTGAAAATAATGTTTAATATAAAACATTAGATGATGTAATGCTACAAAATGAAATGCTAACCTCCAAAATCATCTTTATTTTCCAGGGTTTCCAGGACCCTTATGCTTTCTTCAAATATAAATATATATTGAGGGTTTTCTTTGGAAATGTGCACAAAAAAAGAGAGCAAAATGTGTGGATGGGTGATAGGGAGCATTCTATGAGACATGTTATTGGAGTAGCATGTAGATTTCTGATAAAATGCTACTTTGTAGTTAGTTATATCTCCTATGGCAGCCATTTTTCAGAAGTCTTCCATTCCCAGAAACTATTTTGCAAGATTATCTACAACAGGGGTCCCCAGGCCCAGGCCGCAGCCTGGAACTGGGCCATGGCCCACTTGGAACTGGGCCACGCAAATGGTGGGCAAGAATGCAAGTGCGTGCAGTTCTGCTTGTGTGAGCAGCGGACAAGTGTGCAAAGCTCCATTTGTGTTAGCTGCACACACCCACCATTCATGCAGAATTGTACTTCGCCACCACTGCCGTTGCTGGTCTGCAAAGCCAGAAAGGTTGGGGACCGTGAATCTATAACATGAATTATAAAAGTTTCCACAACTCCTAAAATGTTTATTGCTGCTGGTCTACAGTATACTCCTTCTGATCGTTTACCATTAAGTAAATTGTCAAAAAAGATGAGTCTTCTAAATATACGGACAGTAAATAGTTGGTATATATATATTAACTGAGGGATGTAAACATGAATTTCTTGCATTGAAATAATGTTATTTGGGGATATATATTCTTCTTCTTCTTTTGCCATATCGGTCATCAGATGTTGGCGATTATGTTGGCAATCTTATTTTTGTCAACAGCCGAATGAAAAAGTGCTGCTGAGTTTTGTCCAAACCAGTCCCTTAGGTTTTGAAGCCATGATGTTCTTCTGCTTGGACCTCATTTGCCTTCAATCTTTCCCTGGAGGATTAAATGAAGTTTGCTGTATTTTTCTGGGTGTCGCATCACATGTCCAAAATATTCTAACTTACACTTTTTGATGGCTTTGATGATTTCCCTTTGCTTTCCCAGGCACTTTATCACCTCCTAATTTGTGATTTTGTCAACCCAGCTTATACGTAACAGCCGTCTGTAAATCCACATTTCAAATGCTTCTAGTTTCTTCAAGTGGTTTTCTGTTAGAGACCAACTCTACTCTAGAACAGGATAGAAAAGATGTAACATCTGACCTCAGAACATCATACATATACATGTATATGTATATGTAAACTGTATGATATATAATCAGAAAATAATAGTTCCTTTGTTTTTGCATCACTTCTGAGTTTTAAAAAAAGTAATTGCTTTTTATTTTCCAGAGGAACTTTATTGACAAACAATTAAAAACAATTTTGTTTTTTGTTTTTGTTTATTTATTTGTTTTTTTTTCATCATGTACCAGATATAACAATTTCTTCTTTATTGGACTGAACGTTACATATAAATGGATGGGAAAGTATTTAACATTAGTATATACGGTAATATAATATAATAATACTAATAATAATGAGGATAAATAAATACGTGACTGAATTATTTCAGGGTCACATTTGTAAACTAATTGTATCAATCTAGAAGTATGTATTTTGCGGAACAATATTATAACTGCTGGTAACGTCATACTGGATGTGTGTCTGCTAGATTTCTCAAAAAGTTTTCCCACTGTTTTGATTCTACAGAACCAGACAATCGTTTAATGGACAGCTAATAAATAAATCAGCATTTTCCTCAAAACATTTTAAAAAGCAAACAAAAATACTAACACTTTTATTCCTTTAGCTTCAGCTAGAAATGTTTATGACATATACTGAAATGTTATCATTTATTTTTAAACAGTGTCCCCAGAGTAACTGATAAACAATTTGAAATTCTAGAAACTAGTAATACATAAAAATCTGATGCTTCATAATACTAATTAATAATGTATTTTTATGAAACCACCATGGAGGATGATATTGTTTAGCAAACCATACTGATCATGGTGCAAAAAAATAGCAAAGATCTAGTTCATTCATCTGTGCTATTTAATTTTAATGATTTTATATGTCAAATAAGCACTGGCACTACAGCAAGTTACAGTCCATGTTTCAAATGCCTAGCTTTGTCAATCTATCTCAATTCTTTTATATTTATTTATATTCTTTTTAATTTAGTGCTGAAGGGTGCTGGATTGACAACTCTGGAGGCTGAAGCCCTCTATTTATCCACAGAACAGATACAGCTTGGGCGGCAGCAGTGCAAGCTTTCCCACACTGCCCCCACCAATGTGCCTCATCTCTGTCCTGGAGGGACCACCTCTAGAGGTGAGAAGAGAGATTGGTCTCCATGGCTCTTTCAGTCCTTGGCCTTTTTGTTAAGATCAGTAGTTTGCAGTAGCATATCCCCTTCAGTCAGAAAATGTGCTACATTCATGAACAGCTTTCACTATATCTATTCAGTGTCGGTAAATTCCACAATGATTTCAGAAATTGTTACTGAGCTTTGACTTACTGAATAGCGATATCAAGAATCACTTTGGCCTAAATGATATGTCAGTCACTACACTTTTCCAACAGTGTCTTAATTTTCAGCAAAATATTGAGTACTTTGATTAGCCTTTTCATAAGCCAACATGACATGAAATATTAAAAGAACACTTTTCTCCCTGACATGTTATTCTATTTCATGAAGTAAATATTAGTGAATAAAAATAATATGTCAAGCTGTTTCATTTGCAGTTTACAAAAAACTCAAAAGTACTATTGAAAATAAATTGAAAGTAAACCTATCTAGTATAAGGCTGGAATATTTTAAATTCATATCACTGAAATAGAAAGTATCCTGTATTTTCTACAGTTACCATACATTTTGTTCTTAGAGTAGTAAAACATGATGCATAAAGCAACTTTAAGAAGCTTTACTTCACAGATTGATTTATCTGCATTTTAAAGTATAACTCAAAATGCTATTTATTAACAGTGTAAGAAGTCATATGATCTTTTCCTCCACAAATGTTAGTTATGAATTTCTGATCTAGTACATACCCTTCCTTCATATTTGAACTTAGAGCACAGATAAAACTTCCATAAGGATTCTACAAGCACTAGTTACTCTTGGATGACAATACTGAGATAAAATTTCTAGCATATATCTGTGATTAGTAACTGTAATATCAATCATATTAAATAAACATTCATATATTTATTTCATAAATTTAAATACAAAAAACTGAAGTGCTTACTCATTCATATGCTACATAATGGGGTGCCCATATTTATTATTAATAAGATCAAGGCTGCACTAACTGTTGTATTTATTCTATAAATTTAATGAACTGTGAAAAGGAGACCAGTGTCCCTCTGTAAGGATTTATCCGGTGGACCAATGTTGGAGAAGCACTGATTGCCATGGCCTCATATTTTATATATCAGATTTCACCTGAAGTTAGAATAGGAATGTTTCATGCAAAAAGATATTGATTCTGTTTGAAAGTAATCTTTAAATGTAGTTAATTTATTTTCAAGATGGCTCCCTGCTGTATTTACAGTGGGAGCAATCTGGTAAATTCTTGCTATTTTATTCAGACTTTTCCTTCCTCTGCCTAAGCAGCAAATCAAGCTTATAAATAATTACATAAATAATCAGAATTGTATACTAGAAGATTAATATCAGACTTGAATTTAAAAGAGGCTGTTAAGAAATTTAGTAAATATGAATTGATCAATACATGTTTGTTGTATAGCCATGTTATTTAGGAATAGGTTATACCAGAAGTACAAAACGAGAGATAATGAATTGTAAGATTGTGAGTTCACAGTAAAAATGTATGCAAAAAAATTAACTTTGTGTTAGCTGTATAGAGACTTACAAGACTTGAGTCTTATGTTTATCTAGAAAATGGAACAGATGCTTTAGAACAAATGTGTTTCTAAATATCTTTTAAATACTTTTCATCACATTTCTTTTGCTCCAAAACACTTTATAGAAACCAGTTCATAGAATTTGTTTTCCTCTTATAATAATTAAATCAACATGCGTTTAATATAAACAGATGAAGTACAATTTGAATTATGATCTCACAACAAACATAATATGTAAAAACTTCAGTTTAAATTATCTTGCAAAAGAACTATGTTTGCAGAGTAACTCTCACATTCTTCCTAAAGAAAATCATAATGTAACTAATGATATCGTTCTTTCCCAGTTATCAGGAGCTTGTGTAGACAGAAAGCATAAAGAGAATTTTGGTCAGTGCCCCAGAGTTTTGTGGATTTCTAGGATTTAATGAAGGATTCAGAATCTCAGACACAAATTGTAAAATGTTCTTCTATTTTATTACCACACCAAACCAAGGCATGTTTTTAGCTGCAGTTTTATGTAATATTCCTTTGCAAGATTCATTAAAAACTAGATAAGACTGAAGTCTTCTCTTGGTCTTCTGCCTTCCACTGCTCTCTTGAATGGTAACAACAGTAGCTTAAGTTAGAAGCAATAGCTCAAGCAATTTTGATGTGGGTGTTTTCTCCTCCTAGAGGAATAAACAACTTAAATGTTGACTGAGTATTACTAAGATATTAACATCTCTACTGGCAAAGTACAGCTTCTTCCTGCTACTGATAAATACCGTATATATCTTGTTAAGTGAGTATGTTAGCATAGCATAGTGTAGGTATTTTTATGCTTAAATTCCATTCCTACTTTTTTACTTAGATATGAGAAAGAGACTAAGTATACAGGGCAGCATTCTGTCTCCCCAGTTCTACCTCCTTAAAACCAACAACAAATCTTAAACAATGAATGCTGTTTAGATCTATTTTTGATTGCCATACATTATTCCTCTATAACTGTTTTCCAACATTTTCTCCTTCTCATGTGTTTTTAAGACTCCACTTTCTTTGCCAGCTTAACAGCAATCCCTCCCTTCTCCAATGAAAATATTTTGTCTATGAGAAAGCTATAAAGAAACTGCTCTATCTACTCTTCACTTATGCTATGTCCATCAGCTAACAAAAACAAAGTATCTCTGTGACTAATTCTTCAAGATGTACAGTATGAATCCCTGAAAACTGATAGTTTTTATGAACTGAGAGATAGCTTTGGAAAAATGCTGTGGTTATAGTTCACTCTTAACTTTTTTGAAATGTAACTATGATAAGGAGGAATAGATTAATCATCCCTTAGTTTACATTTCTGAATCCATAGGGATAATGTGACAGAACTGGTTGAAATAAAATAGTAGATTTTGGATCAGATCTACTTAGATACTTTTTTATTATATAAAATGCTCATCTATGTCTTTAGGAAGTAGCTATGAAACTTTGGATTTTGGACTATTTCTTTTAGAGAATGAGAGAGTTTTGCCCCAATATGACACCATGCTTTGATGCATTAGCCCTTTTCTGTACAAGCAAGCCAAGACAGTATTTCAATATGTCCATTTTCCTGGATTCTAAGTATGGGTTATGCTAAAAAAAAGAAGTTGAAAGTCTCTCTTTTTTCCTTTTCTCTCTAACTGAGGGTCTCTCCCTCTCTCTTTAATCATGAAGTTGAACATTATAGAATTCTTCTCCAGTAGATGAAAACTACATCTTTTTCTTGTGTTCTAACTTACGGTACTTTAATATCTCACTTACAATTTTAAGGAAAGAAAGAGCTTAGTATATAAATTGATGGTTTTCAAACATTGTGGAAATGTGACCTCCCAAAATAATAAATATATGTGGCATATACTCCTGAATAAAAGTAATGATTTTATTGATGTTAGGGTTGGTTGAAAAGATGCATATTTCTTTCTCCTGTCAACAAAGTCATCCAATCAGATGTTGCTGTGCATAATGCAAATAGGGAGGGCATTTAACGCAGTAGTTGATACAGTGAAATCAAACACTTTAAATTGGTTGTATCTGAATTACATATTACATATTAGTTCTTCTAAAGCTGGATTATTTAGTTTGCAGTATTGTGGACTGGCTGTACTAATGGCAGTTCCTGTCTTACCATATTTGCATGTAGAAGGCACATTGTAATACAGTTTTGTACACTTTAAAGATTAGCGCCACCTCTCTCTCTCTCTCTCTCACACACACACACACACACACACACACACTGTATGTATGTATGTAATGATTACCAGGATATATACGTTAAATGCAATGAATGGCCAAGTTCTGTGTGCGTGACTGTCACTGAGGGACTATTAATGCCATCTTTTAGTAGAGGCATTTCATGTTCTCATAGTCATTTATTATTTTTCAAATGTCAGTTATAGATCAGATTCATGCTATACTTTTGGCCATCAGCTGTCATTCAATTTCAATATATGTAGTACATACCATTCCAAATTTTAATGCAATATGAATGTATTATGTATTCACGCAATCCTGTATGTAAGATTATATGTTGATATGTTCACAATACCTAACAAAACTCCAATGGCACAGCATTAAGAGTAATTTTTATATTTTATTGTGGGGGGAGATCCCAATGGTGACAGGATATGCAAAAACAAATTTAATTTAAAATAACAAATCTTTACTTATTTATTTTTCACATTTTCATCCACCTCCCTCAAAAATATTGACAATCAAACCATAATATGAGTGTTTAATTAGATCAGAATGAGCTAAGTAAATTCAAAACTTCAAGAAGAAAATATTATAATTATATAGCAAATCTCATCATTTGTTTATCAATTTTGTGCTCTTATAAGAGCACTTCTTCCAGATGCTTGACCAATAGCATTAACAAAATTACCCAGCTATCCCATTTCCAGTTGTCAATTTTATTGTTCAACAAATAGATTATTAATTATATATTATTATTTTCTATACATCTTTACCAAAGACATCTATTATAACGATCTGATATTATTTTTGTGCTAAATATTGGTATTAATTGATGAGAACACTGTTTCCCGGTTAATTTAGATATTGCGATAGAGGAATTATGCAATTTACAGAGTCAAAGATATTGATTGAAAAATACCTCTTATACAATTGTTTATGGGTATCCGATTCCTATGTACCCACATATGTATTTACAACTTTAAATGATTGAGCATTTATTCCAATTTAAATATGAGTGTGCTGCTCTTTTGTACTGTGTCAAACTAAAAGTAATATCTGAAATAGGTGTTTTGTAGAGATGCATGTATTTATGGAGCATCCATCCAGTAGTGTTTTACATAATATATCTCTGAGCTATCCACTAACGTCTGATAACAAGCAACTTAGATATTCTATTTGCTGTTACATGTTATTTTAAAAAAGATATCAATACTTTTGTTTTCCATAGTAAGAGAATATATCTAAATCTTGTCCAAATGGTTCGGATTTACAAAGTTTTGTTAATTACAATATTACTTTTTACATGTTCTTCTACCTTGAAAATAGTTCTCTTTTTTGATTCAGTAGTTTCCGAACAGGAAAAAAAATAGCAAAATAGACATAGAGAAAATGTATTGTTTTATCAACAAGAATAAAATGCAAAAAAAATATCCCAGAAAAATACATCCAACACTAACAATAATAACAGCAAAGAAAAATAAATTGTAAAATGTGTACAAAAAAGGGAGGAAATTACCCAAATATGAAATAAATTTAAGATTACACAGACAGAATCCACCCCTGCTGGTTGCTGAGAAAAAAAAGTAAAACTAATAAATTTTCCTCCTCTTTACATAATGAGACTACAAATAGTTACAAACTTTCCCATCCCTATTTAACAAGAATACTATATTAAATAAACAAATATTCCAGGTAAGAGGATCCCCACTAATTCCGATATCAAAAGCACAACTACATTTTGCAGATTAGGTCAAGGCAGTAACTGTCTTATACCCATGTGCTTTCTCAAATTTATGATACATATCTATAGCTGCATTTGGAAAACTATGAGAAATATCTGACAAAGAGGAGGAATCTGTGACATTCAGTGTGCCATTAAACAATTTTTGATGTTCCAGAAAGTTCAGTATTTTACTCATATATGCATCAACATTATCTTTGATGTGCATATGAGTAGGAGGAGCAAAATATTTTTAGTTAAGTTAATACTGTGAGTGAGTGATGGTTTATACCATTTGTGTCATATGTGTGCTTTGTCTATATTTGAACATGAGAAAAACTGCAACTTTCCCTTATTTTACTCATTAATTTATTACTACAATCTGCATGCCATGTTTCTGCTGATGTGAAAACCAGGTCGCTTTAAACAGGTCCATTGGAAGGGCTCCAACATTGATAGTTCTGGAAAATGTATCAAGTGGCAGTAACAGCCCTTGTAGCAAGTGTACCTGTTCAGTTCATTTTTTTTATCCTTGTTGGTATAAACCTAAGCATACATTAGGGACAATATAAATATCTTTAAGATTCCAGAAAATGTAACCATTACATTATTTGGGAGATTGGGGAGCAATGTAACCATTTCCCCCAGATTAAGTTTTGGAAACTACACTTCAACATACATTTTGAAGAGTAGAAAAACTGCAATTTTCCAACAAACTTCTATAAAAAGGGAAAATCTAATGAATAATCTAGCCTCTTACAATGCTTTCATATATTGGCAGCCCTCTGAAAATAGTTTTGAGAATATGCAAATTGATAAAACTCATATTGGGCTTCTATGCTGGTAGATGCCGTTCTGCCAGTTGAAAGATAGAACTGGCTATAATCCAGTGTTTTAATATTTTCAGATTAATTTTTAACTGCTTAATATTTTTTGGGAAAATAAATTTATTTTGAGCTTATAGCCCTGACTTTATATTGGTTGGTGAGATGTATAAAATATTTGCCAAAGCTGAAAATGTAGTACTCCTTCCTATTCAGTCAAATATGTTCATAATAAATGTAGAAAGTCAACTAATAACTGAAGCAGTGCCCTGATGGATTGGACCTTTGGCCCATCTCAACCAGCTATCTGTTCTCAGAGGGGCCAACCAAGTGCACAAGTATCTGGTACATTTAGTTTCCAAAGCAGGTGGTCACGCTGCCATTGAGGCTAATAATGGCACATGTACTAGAAAGGTTTTTATTTCAGTAAAAATGAAGTTGTATAATTCCTTCATTGCGTTATTAACCTGGCTGCTCTAACCTGGTCGTCCTTCAATCCACCCAACCCCCCCCCCCCTTTGATAACCTGATGAAAAATGATGGTATAATTATCTGCCAT
>JANHFT010002227.1:127315-145891 GCA_032467955.1 Pseudoxenodon macrops | reverse complement strand
AGAACCCCTGAAATTTTTATTTTTTTTAAATTCCCCACAAAAAAGATGGTGGCCTCCAGGGAACAGAACCGGTTCTAATGACGCCACCAGCTGCCCTCAACCTACTCTATAGAACCGGTTAGAACCGGTAGGATTTCACCCCTGGTTTCCATCCTTCAGCTGTTTAAGCAGCACCGAGCAGCTGGAGTCTAGACAGCGGAAGGAGAGAGGCCCTGCCATTCCTGTCTGCTCATGTTGGGAGCATCCTGGTCCCACCACTGCCTCCCTGAAGCCTTACCCATGGTAAGAAAATGGTCAGGGGGTCTGCAGAAGAACCCTACAACGATGCCCAGATAAATCATGTGAAGGCCAACACAGACATCTTTATGACTTCTCTAAAAAGAAAGGGAGTTCATGGAGAAACATATTTTCCTGATTCTCTTGGCTGACAGTTAACCTAAACCTTGAAAACTTCAGAACAGCTGTGAATGTGCTTTGGGACTGGATTTAGATTTTTAAATGATGTAAGGTAACCTGATGTCTTGCTGTAGGTTTTAATGTATAATTATATATTGAGCTCAAATTATTTTTGAAAACAAATAATACTTTAAAATTTTTATCATCCTTCCAAGGACAATCAAGTACTAATTGAGATTTCAGATGTGAATTGCTAATGAGCCTGTTTTCTTGCCACCGGGAATCTTGATACAATATCAGCTGCCTTTACTTTTTACTTCCATTTTATATTTATTAAAAACATTAAACATTACATAATAACACTGATTTCTGAAAGTGAGTGTTCAGCTGTCAGGATTAACATTTGCTTTAACTAGTATTGCACAAATTAAGAAGTATGAACAGGTCAGTGATTCTGCCCTATCTGACTTCCCTTATAAGGCCACTATTTACTACATTTTGATGCCTTCCACCATCATCTTAATGACACTCCTCCAGCGCTGCCTGCACGAACACTGCGCAAGGTAAATGTTTTTTCATATTTGAGAACTTCCTATCCAGTATCACCCTAATATTGCTTAGATTAGAATTTTAAGTTATACCTGTTATACCCAGTTTTTAGAGAGTTTAAAAGCAAAAAATCAGTATCCCTAAGAGAAACATACAAACTCTGCAAGCTGTATAAGGGTCCCTGGGTTATTTGAGAATAAAATGTTAAAAAGTGAAGCAAGTCACCAGGATGTTCAAAAGAAAAAAAATAACATTCCTGTTTGTTGTTTTATTTAAGCTGTTCACCTTGAACGAGTTCATATAAATTATGTCCATTTTTTGCTCATGCTCCCATGTAAGAGGATGAGTCCAAAGTTTCCTCTTAGCTTAATAGGTACTAGGGAAGGAAAATGAATCTTTGCTGCTGAGCTGGGCTTTCAAAATCAAGGGAGATGATATATACTAAACTTGCACTGAGTTGACCTATAATTTCTTAAAGATTATTTTTCATCTCTACTCTTGTTTCAAATCTCTTTTAAATGATGCATTCACATAAGTAACTATTGAGGCTGTTATGATAGCTGTAATATTCTTTCCCAATTTCTCAAAGTTCTTTTGAAATGTGTCAAGTGTGATGACTTTTTCAATAATTTCTATAGGTTTTTCTATAGAAAACCTATAGAAATCATTGGTCTGTTTTTTTCTAATAACAGCCATTTCATTAGGTACAAAAAGGGAAGTAAAAAAGACTTTACTCCTTGTTTTGCCTTAAATCTTTGATTTCATCCTTAATTCATTGATCCCTAATTCTACTATATGAACACATGCTTTCTCTCAGATTTGTTTTGCAAACCCAATTCTCTTACTAGTAGAACAGTCTGCATTTCCGTTAATCTCTTATTTTATGGATTTAATTATTTTAACTCTTCAATAAAAATCCTAATGATTCAAATATAACTGACCCCTTAATCCATTTTAAACTTTATTTCTTAAGTGCATCTATCTAGATGATATTTAGAATCATTTTTATATTGCCTTTGAAAAAATGGAGGAAATCTATGTGCTGTTTTTGCTGTCTTTCATATATGTGAATGCTAATATAATATAAAGCACCTCCCAAGCCTATTCATTTGAAGTTTTCCATACTTGAATAAAAGCTGAATGTTCTATTTTATATGCAGATTGCATCCAGTTCACCAAGAAATTATTCTTAAAAACAAAAAGCAGTCTTGCCTAGAAATTGTACATATTTAACTAAAATTGAGTTGCTTCGTGCCAAATTATACGATATAGAACCGTGATGACAAACCTATGGCATACGTGCAACAGGTGGCACGTGGAGCCATATCTGAGGGCACAGAAGGCGTTGCCCTATGTCAGCTCTAGCGCATGCGCGCAATGGCCACTTTATTTTCGGCCTTCCAGAGGGCAGGGGGAGGTCGTTTTCGCCTTCCCCAGCCTTGGAGTGGGCAAAAAACGATCCAACATGGCCTAACAGAAGTCCGGAGGCTTCAGTGAGGCTTGTGTGCAAGCATTTGGGGAGACAGCACCAGGGGTGGTGATGGTTGTGCGCGCATGTGCAGGGGGGAGGGCATTGCATTATGGGTGTGGACACGCACACACGTGCTATCACACACGCACGCCCTTTTGGCACCCGAGCAGAAAAAGGTTTGCCATCACTGATATAGAAGAATAATTTATAGCAATTAAGAATTTAGATGTCCTAATGAAGATTCACATTCAGTCTTTAAACAATATTGAAAGGCACTGAAACAGTCTATTCCTTTTTTTAACCATTCAGTTCTAAAGTATTCTGTAAGAGTCTAAAACATGCATGATTTTTTGGATATTTTGCTTGGTCCAGTTATAAAGACATTGTTCAGCTTTAGATATTATGCTTTTCATTCAATATTACATAATAAAAATGTTGACATTTTGTGATTTTTCAGTTCACCAAAAATATATATAGATTGGATAATGCTACCATCACAAACAGGTCTAGCATTTTAGAAGCTTAGAGGAGGTGAGATATGCTTCTTTTTAACTGAGATGAAAATCAACGATATCACTACTATAAAATGAGCTGAAAATAGAAATAATATTCTTTAATCTATTGCAAATATAAAGTATTCACCATGGAACTATGTACATGAAACTCTTTATATGTTCTAATATGTGCATGCCTGTCTCTTTTGCTTTGCTTTTCCATTTAAATAGTCTCCTCTTCACCCGATACCTGCATCCCCCACAAGTCCCCAGTCTGGTCTGGATGGAAGCAATTCCACTCTTTCTGGTAGCGCTAGCAGTGGCGTTTCCTCACTAAGTGAAAGTAATTTTGGCCATTCATCTGAGCCCCCTCCTCGAACAGACACCATGGATTCTGTCCCGAGCCAGACGTGGAACACTGATGAAGACTTAGAGACGCCCTATCTCCCTGTCAGGTACAGTCTCTCAGAACCTGATGTTTTAGAAACTCTCAAAACACAGCCATGCCGAAGCCACTCCGCTCCGTCTGGAGTCATTCCTCAGGACACTATGGATCCTCCAGCTTTACCCCCTAAACCATATCATTCCCGTCACCCAAATGAAGAAGGAATGATTCTGGAAGATGATGAAAAATATCGAGCACTGCATCGCAAAATTGCCCAACCGGCTACTGGTGCAAAAGAGGAGCAAGCAAGGGTGGCATGGGAGCATGGCATCAGTGAGCAGTAGGCAAAATTGCCAGAGTATAGTTTGTACGATCATTCCAGGTTTTAGAACCAGAACAGTGTATGAAAAAGCAGAGAAGTTGATTATTTTTCTTCTGCTCTGTGAGATTGACTGGAATCAGAGACTGAGCCAGCATGTAAAAAAACTGCTGCTTTCCTTTTTATTTAATTTTATACTTTCCAGGTTTTTAGTGGTTTGGGATTTGTTCTTTTCCCCACACTGGATGCTACATTCCTTCTACAATTTCAGATAACAGGAAGAATTGAATGACACAAGGGGAAGCGGCATGGGATTTTTACAAGCTTTCCTCTTGGTTTGAAGATGTGCACAAATCGAAGCAGTTGCACTAGGAATGTGTTTGTTTGTTGTGTTAAATGGATTTGGAGATTCCATGAAATGTCAAGCCAGAAGGTGCAGTTTAAAGTTTTAAGTACAGTGAATTCTGCTTTTGAAGATAACTGGATCTTTCAGGCTTTAGGCATATGAACTCTTGTGGTGATCTCCTTGCACTGCCTCAGGAATGCTGAAGCAATCTGACTTATGTTCGCTTGCTATTGCCTATTTTACATATTTCCTAGTTTGCTAGACTTTTTATTTCAAAAATTTTTCTCATCATGGTGTATTCAAACAACCTGTAGCCCATTTTTGGCTAGCTGTGCGTGCCTAAAGAAGCTT
The DNA here is from genome assembly GCA_032467955.1 of Pseudoxenodon macrops. NCBI lineage: Eukaryota > Metazoa > Chordata > Lepidosauria > Squamata > Pseudoxenodontidae > Pseudoxenodon > Pseudoxenodon macrops. The sequence goes on along the minus strand of JANHFT010002227.1, from coordinate 141,580 downwards.
TTGGCCCCAGCATTCTTTTATTCCAAAAACATGGTGTTGCCAAAAGCCAATTCAGGATGAGTCAACTATGAGTCAACAGCTCAGAATCTGGTCCAGAATAAAATAAAAGGAAGATCTGAGTGCATACTTGATCTTTGCCTCAAACGTCTTGTATCATGTTCCCCAAAGACTTTCAGATCACAAAAAAAAAGGTATTAAATAGAGGTAATAGAGGTATTAAAATTGTGACTGATTGAAAGACATTGACATACAGAGAAAGGAGCTACTTAATTTGTATTCAAGAATTAGTTCTGCCAATTAATTTTACATGTTGCCATTATACATTTTCACCAAAGGAATCATGATACATGGTGCCATATATTATGCAGTAGTTGATAGCGTAACTAACTTGGAAAAGTGTATGAAAATATATGAAAGGAATACACACATTAAGCAATATGGAAAACTTATAATGCAAAATAGTTTATATTGATATTTGAAGAATTTTAATCAATACTTAATTTTCTTATAATTCATTCCAGGTTTTTAAAATGGAAAATATAAAGGGAAAAGCTTTAAGATCCAGATTTGTTTTTGTTTTTTGCACAGTCTTTGGCAGGGTAAACATTCCATTTATTTTTACATTTTTCACAAGCACACTGTGCAAAATATGTAAGTTGATGGCTGTACCACAAAAATCCGAACTAAATTATGAATCACTTAATACTTTAGGATCCTATTCATTATAATGGATTTACTCTGTGTTTCTCCCACAAAAGTCAGTAATTAAGATATCTATCCATTAATAGAATATGCAACATTAGTAGAATGGATTATCCTTCTTGTGCCCTTTATACTGTTAAAATGTACTCTTCTTTGAAGCAGACTTGAGTATAAAAGCAAAAAAGAATAGCCAATGTGTGAATGAAGGTCTGCTCATAAAATGTTAAATAGAATCTAGGAAAAAAATAAATTTAAAATCTTCATTTCTTTAATCAGTGAATCATTATTTGTAGGGGGGAAAGGAAACAAATCTTAAAGACCAAGGGTACAGTGTCCACAGCTTCCTATGGCTGAAATTGCTTTTCATGGAAGTACAAGTAGTCCTCGACTTACAACCATTTGTTTAACAACCACTTGAAGTTATGACAGTCCTGAAAAAACTGACTATCTTTGCACTTACAACATCCCCACGGTCATGTGATCAAAATTGGGCACTTGGCACCTGGCCTGTATTTACAATGGTTGCAGTATCTCAGGGTCACATGTTTGTGATTTGTGATCTTCCCAGGGGCTTTCCACAAGCAAAATCAATGGGGGAAGCTGAGGTTTCACTTAATAAATGCAGCAAAAAAAGATAGTAAAATCAATTGCGACTCACTTAACAATTGCACTGTTTAACAATAGACCATGACAAAAAAGGTAGTGAAATCAGGAGCGACTCACTTAATGATTGCATCACCTAGTAATGGAAGCTCCTTTCCCAATTGTGGTCAAAAGTTGAGGACTACCTGTAGTTATTCAGTTACTTTCCTCAGTGTCTCTTCTGTGCAAAACACGCATTAAGTTCTTAAGCGAAGTGACATGAAAACTTTATTTTGTTTACAGTCATTTCTTAACTTAGTCCCATTAGCAGCATTTTCCCACTGGTGTCCCCATCTACAAAAGCATAGTAGACAATATAAGTTTCAAATTTTAGAACATCAAACATCTAGGCATCCTAAATTTCACTCATCAAAAACTCCAGCAGAATTCTTAAAGCATATAATCTTTTTGAAATTTGAAGAGAGTGGCAGCATACTCCCAAGCATGTTTAAATAAAATATTTGTTTAAATTCACTGAGTCTTATGCTATAGTAAGTGATGGTTAGAGGGTTGAATTCTGGATGTTAACTATATATTTTTCTTTTTATTTAGCTTGTTTTTTAATGGGCCATATAATATTTAATAAATTTATATAGCTGACTATCTACTAATGGAACTCTGGGTGACAACAAAAGATAAAATATAACACACAAATCAGTTGAGGCTGCTTAAAAACACTTTATGAGCACCTCCCCCATACACAAGGCAGTTCCACTTTAGGCAAGTCTGAGTGCCTAAAGGTTTTCACAGACTTCTAGAAGCAAAAAAGGTTGAATTATTCCAATGTCCAGAGGGAGGTTATTCCATAAGGGAGGTACCATAACAGAGAAAGCACACTTCCTAGGATCTACAGGTGACTGTTTCCCACTGAGAAGATTTGGAACATCTTTATGTATCTAATGGAACAAGCAGAAACAAATGGTGCTGCAAGTAACTGGCTCCATGACTCATAGATAAGGTGACAACCAGTGCCTTGAATTGCACTTGGAAGCCTACTGGGAACCAGTTAAGTTTATATAGCAGCATACTATATTGTGTCCACAACTGTACGCACCATTGCATTGTGGGCCAGTTGGAGCTTACAAACAGTCTCCAAGGGCAGCCTCATATAGAACATGTTGCTATAAGTCTAAATGGGGGTGGGTGGGGATTGAGCGCCAATTTGTAATGAAAAAAGAATCAAGCTAAAAACCAGGAAACTTGAGTTCTAGTTCTGCCTTGGGGCCCAAAACCAACTGAGTTGCCTTGGCCCAGTCATAGGAAAGAGACAATTGCAAACCATTACTGAAACAACTTGGCAGGATAACTTCAGGGACGTGTACAGGAAATCTCCAAGATCTGGATATGATTAACCAGAAGAAAGGAAAATCGGGAGGTTATTAGGGCACTGCTTCCCAATCTAAAGAACTTGCACAACTTTTTCCCACAGATGCTATCTGTTCCTCAATCTGAAGTTGAGGACTACCAGACTGAACACCATGGGAATGTCATGCCCTCCAGAATTAAGAAGGGAAGATCACTAGATTCAGGGTTTTTAAAAAGACACAGGTAGTCAATCTCATCAATTGAGAAAAAATCCTATTGTTCTCCACCAGACTCCCAGCATCCAGGTACTGGCAGACTACCTCAACAGTATCAATTGGATGGCTTGGGGCAGAGAGGTATAACTGAGTATCATCAGCATACTAATACTTGATTCAATGCCAACAGATAACCTCACCCAGAGGTTTCATGTAGATGTTAAATAGGGTTTCAAAGACCAAGCACATTCATATTTCCATAATCACCAAGTTCTGTGGAGAAAGGCCCATTTTGATATATTAAGAATTTTCAGGATCCGTTATCTTTCAGTTTCTTTTATGATGTTGGTGCGTGTCCATGCAAGTTTGTGATAGCTTTTTAAGGGAAACATTGTGTATATATCTTGTGTGCAAAGTATAAAATCAGATTTCCAGTATATTTTAAAAGATAAATATGAAATTAAGCATTGTATAATTTGGAACTGGAAGATCACAAAATACAGGTAGTCCTCAACTTACGACCAAAATTGAGCCAACATTTCTGTTGCTAAGGGAAACATTTGTTAAATGAATTTTGTCCCATTTAAGACTTTTCTTGTCACAGCTGTTGAAATCACTGCAGTTACTAAATTAAGTAACATGGTTGTTAAGTGAAACTGGTTTCCCCATTTGACTTTGCTTGTCAGAAGGTTGCAAAAGGTGATCACATGACCCCAGGACACTGCAATCATAAATATGAACAAGTTGCCAAGCATCTGAATTTTGATCACATGACCATGCAGATGCTGTGATTGTCATGTAAAAAAGTCATAAGTCACTTTTTTCAGTGACGTAATTTAACCATCACTAAATGAATTGTTGTAAGTCGAGGACTACCTGTATATGGGTAGAAGTCAGGCTCTTTATTAGATACCATATGCTGTATTGCTAAAGTTGCTTATTAATTTTTCAGATTACCAAATAAGCACTATTGCATGGAATCTATGTGTTAAAGTGGCTTTCTGTAAAAAGCATCTCTTTTTTTTAAAGCAGGTAACTAATGGAAAATAATCTTTTTTATATTTTTGGACACAAAAATAGCACAATCATACTGCCTTGAAAAAGGTGTAAAGTGCTCCAAAATATGTTGCCTGGAAGAGAAAGTTCAAAGACATTAGTGGTTGAAAAATGGGTTGAATTAATTCCATCATGTATTAGTAATAGAGAATATAGTTAAATTTTGTTATAGGAAAAACAAACCCCTTCCCAGAAAATATCCTCATAATCATTTTGACTCCCCATCCCACCCTTGTCCTCATTTTACTGTCAATGGAGACTAAATAATTTTCTATATGAGGAATAATGAGACTGCAGGAACTTTAGAAAGGGAGTATAATTTGCTTAATTTCTCTGTATTATGTTTTATGTAGATATCTCACATGAATGCTGTGTAGTTGTACAGGAAATTGAGCAAAAAATGTATAGATTGTGATGTCTGGTATTCTGCCCTGTAAATGTGTTTTTTAACTATGCCAATCTTATTTAAACACACACACATACACACACACACACATTAAACCAGTTCTCTTTTTGTGTATTCTTGTTCAGAAAACCTGTATTAATTGTAAGGAAAACAAACTAAAGGAAAAAAATGTACCAGAATCCTAAAGATATTTGGTTGTATATATTGTGATAGCATGTTTCCGGAATCAACAAATAAGTGATGTGAATTTTAGGTGTAAATATCTGATGTTTTGTTTTTTTGAAATTTTCTTTCCCCACTCAACTGCTGTGATGTGGAATTAAAGATTAATACTGATATTAAAAAGCATTGAGCAAATATATTTTCTGAATTAGTGATGAAATATTTATTTAGATGGCCAAGAATAATCATACCAGATTCTGTATGTACTCAGAAAACTAAACAATACTCTTTATATTATTTATATATGAATCAACCAGCCCCAAAGAGAAAAAAACTCCAGCACCTCTACCAGTAAGCAGCACTCAGATCAATCAAGTAATAACCCAATCAAGAAACTGCCAAAGAGCTATCAGCAAATAGCCCAAATGAAGAATCCCTAAGAGCAACCCCACCCACAGACAGGCAAGACACCAGAATATAAACTGACAGCAAACAGCACTCCTTAGTAACACTGTGAAGTTACCTAGTTAGGGTAATGAAATGTCTGCAAAAAAAACCAAGCAAGCAAGCTCAGAACACCAAGGACCTTTCCTTTCAACCCTGAGCTACAAGTAGTCTCCTTTAAAATGAGTGAAGCAGCATAAAAACGAAACTGACGAAGGAGTTTAGTCTCTACTCTGCAGTGGCTCCTGCAATTGATGAAATGTATAGCCGGGTTTAAGATAGTGAAATTGTGGAGGCAGGCTAGAGTTGCTCCCTTACTGAAACCCAACCAAGACCAAGACTAGTGATAGCGAATCTTTTAGGCACTGAGTGCCCAAACTGCAAGGCACAAGCACATGCATGCGTGTGCCCCGTGTATGTGTGCACCCCATCATGTGCAGCAGAGACCCGAAGACCAGCTGGTTGGCAGGAGGCACACACACATGTGCAGCAGAGACCCGAAACAGCTGGGGCAATGACGCACATGCCCAGAAAGGATTCTGCATGCCATCTCTGGCACTGGTACCATAGGTTCACCACCACTGACCTAGACAATCCAAAAAATTACCAACCAGTATCACTTCTCTGCCATCCCCACAAGGCACTGGAATGGATATGGATGATTCTCAACCATATCTCAAAATTCATTGATGCAAAGATCATAAGGGAGCAAGCAGTTTTTAGATCTTGGACAAGGTTGTGGCCAAATCCTAAATCTTAATGCAACAGATTGAGGATGTTTTCAAAAGAAAGCTAATTACTGGAGTGGCTTTCATTGACTTAACTACAGCACATTACCCTGTGCACATTACCATAGGATATTGCTACTCAAGTTGATTATCACCAGAGATTTAAAAAAACTCACCAGGATCATTGGCAGCTTCCTTCAGAACTGTGACACTGAATGGTAAGAACAGTAAGGCAGTAGATAGCGGATATAGAAGGGCTGCCCCAAGAAAGTATATTGTCTCCAACGTTGTATAACATATACAAATGATCAACCAGTCCCCAACAACACACGTCTATTCATCTATATAGCAGTAGCCACATAAGGATCAACTTTTGATGAGGGGGATAGCTGGAAAACGTATAGTAGCACATGAAGAATTAAGATATTACACGATCAACTATTTAAAGCCCAACCCAGACAAGGTCCAAGTATGCTTTCCACCTTTGAAATTGAGATGCAAGGGAAGAGTTGGATGTTATGTGGCAAGGGAACCAACTACAACACTATCCAACACCAAAGTATCTTTGCATGACCCTCTATAGACACGCTCTTTTAAACAGCATTGCCTAACATTAAGGCTAAAGTCAGCTCGAGGAACAGTATAATTAGGACATTGATAAACTACAAATGGGGAGCTCAACCATCAATATGGTGTACATCAGCTTTGGCCTTGAGCATCTCTGCAGCAGAATATGTGCTTCAGGGAGGGCCGCATATGCACATGCAAAATAAGTTGATATCGCCATCAATGAAGCAGTACATTTTAGTGACAGGTTGTCTCAAGGCTACACCAATTGAGAAAATATATCCTCTTGTTGGTATTGCTCCACCTAAGATCAGGAGAGAAGTATCAGCAGATGTCGAGAGAACTAAGCAAGAGAATGATTGACTTCCTCTGAATGGACATATACCTCACACCTCACCAACTCAGATCTAGGAAAAGCTTTATAGCAACAAACATTCTTGAAAGTATGCAAGAACAAAAGCAAATTGAAAGATGGAGGCAGGAGTGTTCTGACCTAGGCTTCCTTTATCTCCCTTAAAACGCTGCCAAAAACCTAATTACCAATTAGTTTTTCAAGGCCAAATTTAGCAGTCAAACAGGACTTCTGAGCATGGAGTCAAACAGGACTTCTGAGCTTGAACCGACTATATCAGGGATGGTGAACCTTTTTCTCCTTGCGTGCCAAAAATGATGGGGCGCGTGCACATGCGTGACAATACACAACCCCCCACGCATGCTGCACTGCGCATGTGGGCCCCGCCCCAAGGGTTCAGAAGCCTTCTCTGAAGTCTCCAGAGGGTGAAAAACTGCCCAATGGGACTTTGTTTTTGCCTGTTGAGGTATTTTTCACCCTTTGGAGGCTTCAGGGAAGCGTCCTGAAGGCTCCGGAGGGTAAAAAACTGCCCAACAGGCAAACCGGAAGTGACTCCGATTTGCCTGCTGGGCTATTTTAAACCCTCCGGGGGCTTCAGGGGAGCACCTCTAGCGCACACACAACAATCAAAAATTCCAAAATGGCGGTGCCCATGGAGACACCAAAGTGACATCATTGCTGAGTTACGCCGGTTCTAAAGAACCGGTTAGAACCGGTAGGAACCCACCTCTGGGTGAGGTCAATAGTAGACAGTTTAAGTTATGTGGGTTTGGGGATGTAACAACAGAGTCAGGTAGTGCATTCCAGGCACTGACCAATCTGTTGCTGAAGTCATATTTTCTGCAATCAAGTTTGGAGAGATTTACCTTGAGTTTGATATTATGCACAATTCCTCCGTTGAACTTACTTTAACATATTCATTAATGTGACAATCATTCATTATCTACACTTGTGTATGTAATTCACCAGATGTGTGTATCTTAGTATAAGTTTTCAAAAATTTGGAAGTATAAGGAATTCAATAATGTCTATATGAATCTAGCTATCTAATTGTGAAGTATAACACTACCAGTTCATTTAAAGTACAAACTACTATTCTAAGTTCTCCACTGTGCTTTGGCTTTTTTTCAAAGATGCCATAAAGCAGACAGTTCCAGGAAATAGAGCTGGTGCCACAGAGAGACACCACTAGGCACTGGCTAAAGCCACATCCTTGCATTGGGGCCCCTGCCAACACCTCTCTACTGCTGTCTCCTCTTTGTTGCTACTATTTGTTCACCTCCCCTTTCTGAGAATTCTAATAGTGTTCAGAGAGAGAGAGAGAGATGGTAAACTTCAGTTGCTGTGGCTCTTGTCATAGGGCTCTCAAACCAATCTCCTTTCCTGGAGGGAAGGGAAAAAGAGAACTGAATAAAAGGCCCTGTGAGCCTGAACCAGTGTCTAAAGCACACGTATCCAATACACAGACCACGGGCTGCATGTGACCCTGGGCAGCTAGTAATGTGGCCCCACAAGATCATAATCTTTTAACATTATTGTATGGTGTGTGTGCAAAGGCACAGGGAATTGTCCGTCTCCTTGGAAAAATAACCTTGAGAACAGTGGTCCAACTAACATGAACAGAGTTTCTTCAGTCCAAATCATCTGGACCTCCCAGCCTTTTACTAAAACTTGTAATTCTTTGCTGCCGCTGTATCTTTTGAACTTGAATTCTGGACTGGACCTTGGCCACACTATTGTCAGCTGCTACCCCCATCTGCAGGTTTTGATCTGAGGGTTGGACATGACAAGTATCCCTCAGGGGACTTATAGAAACTGTTTTTTGAAAGTATTGAGCAAGTCAACAGGCACTGAGGACTGAAGGATTACCGTAGTTCTTATTTATTACAATGATCTGTACTGATGAACAGGATTCCTTAGTAACATTTTTTTTCATAAAACAAGAATGTTAATCATGAATAGCAAACATACATAATGAATAGCTCAAATAATTTTAATTGCGTAAACTCAAATCCAGAAGAAAAGGTGAAATGCAGTGATCACCAAAAGTCCCTAGAGATACACCATCTAAATGGTGTGATCTGGACAAGATCACAAGATCTAAACCCAGGTTGGCAGCACCAAATATGGAAGCCAGGCAAATAAAATGTTGGAGCATTGCCCAATCTCCTTAGGAGTTTAAGAAAAAAAGATCAGCTGCAGGTTATTGTGTGGGACTCAGCTTCAGGGGATATAAATAATCATTGGGCAAATAGTCAGAAATAATATTTATAACTGTAGACTTTGTCAGTCTATGTTTCAACACTTCAAGCCACGCAGTGTTTGCCTAATCAGATGGCCCCTTCAAACCTGGCAAATAACTACTGTTGTGACTGTCAGAATCCTTGCTCTTTGTGTGAGATTAACAGTTGCTTGACTGTGCCTTCTGACTCCCTTGGACAGAATATCTGGCAAACTCAGACAGCTTTGCTTTTATGCCTAACTAAGTGGCTGTCTAGTTAAATAATGAACCAATAAGAACTTGGCTGATACCAGCCAGAGCATAGAAAAAACTCTAAGAAGTAATTCAAGATTGGAAAATGTGGAGAGACCCTGACCCATAAAATCGCCAAGAGTCAGACACAGCTGAATGGATATCATGATGATGATCACCATCCTAATAAAACCTAACATCCTTGTAATGCAACATAAGCTCATTAGCATGTTTCAATATATGGCTCCACATTTTTCACATAGAGTACATATGTTTTTCAGTGTTGGCAACTTTAAGATATGTGGATTTGAATTCCCAGTACTATATAGCCAACATGTAGGGAAAGTTGGTCTTCTTATAACATGGCTGATATTCTTCATTCTTATAAAGTGAGTGTTATTGTTGTATACATAATTGTTGAATGTGAAGCAGAGTTAAAAGCAAGGGCATGTTATAGTCCTTTGTTTCTTTAATGCATTTATGTACAAATGTAGATGTGATATTGATGGTGTGTTGGTTAGGGATGTAAATGATTACATCTTTTGGAGTTAGTTGCCAGCTGACACAAATATTCTGCAACAAATGAGAAGCTGAACAATGCAACCCGGAGTATAAATCTGAATATTACCGTATATCAAAGACCAAGACAGATGTTTTGGGGAATGGAAATTCAAATTATACATAAATGGTAGCCCATATAAGCCCCATTCACAGATAAATCAACCTTTTTTTTAAAAACAAAAACACGATGAAAAAATGTGCCAGTCATGGATGAGCCAATCGTCAACATTTTTGCACAATTTAATTTTCACATCTACCTGTGGGTAATCCATGGTTTATCCATTTTTTATGATATTTTGGTTCAAATATTGAAGCTTGGATTATATGCAGATGAGCTTATCTGTGAGCATACAGTATATGGGATACATGGATACTTTTATAAAGTATTATTGAATATGCTTGTGGATAAGCACATCCACAGATAAAATGAATCAGTATTGGAGTTTATTTTGGCGCCTACATTTTATGTATTTATTAACCTTTTATGCTGCCCATCTCTCCAGAGGCAACCCTAGGTGGCTTATGGATATTCAATAAAAATATACAATAAAATAACAAATAAGGATCATAACTTTAAATAAAATTCTGAATTTATTCAAGAGTGTATGTGGAATTGGTAGAATTTATCTAAACAAACAGATAGCAGGATAATCTGTTGCAAGGAATTAATATTTGTTAAGAGAAGCAAACATGGCTGAGTATAAAACAGTGCTTTGGGCTCCATGTTATCTGGAAGTGAGAATTGGGTGCATCAGTAGAAACAAATTCCTCATCTGAATGCAGTGGAAAAGTTTATTTAAGCAGTCTATGCAACAAAACAAGAAGAGACAATGTCAAGAATGAATGAGTGACGAATGAAAGTGAACTGCACGAAAGTCAGTGACCAGAATAAAGGAAATACACCAAGGTGACTTCACCATGTAGAAAGAATCAATGAAGATCAAAATGCAAGATAAATATTCTAGAAAGAATGATTGAGGAGTTGTGAATGGATGGAGTTCATCAGATCTTAAAGAGAGAGAGAGAGAGAGAGAGAGGAGTAAGAATGCATTAAATATGGACAGGAATGATGTAAGGAACAATGGTTTGCAAAGTTAAAAAGTGTGGAGAACTACAGTTAAAAGTGTTGGTGCAAATTAAGCTGAGTTACATTTTTCTTTTCTTTTTATAATTCAACCCTGGTAATTTGCGCCTCAAATATGAACTCTAGATTGAGAAATTTGTACTTTTATCTCATTTTTGTCTGGTTGTGTTTCCTACCTGGTTCGTCTAGGAAGGTTGACAATAATCAATTTCTTTGATTTCTTGACTGTCCATGGCATTCTCAACAGTCGTCTTCAACATCAATGTTCAAAAGTGTTGTTACTCTTTCCATCCTTCTTCAAAGTCCAAAGACATAATAGCTTGAGGAGTCCTTGGTGTTTTCTGAGCTTGGCTGTTTTCTTGCATTTCCCAAACTAGGTAACATCAGCCATGCTGATATTGCTTTGTATTGCCTAGTGTAGAGGTCTCCAAAGTCGGTCACTTTAAGACTTGTGGACAGAATTCTGGCTGTGGAATTCTGGGAGTTGAAGTCCACAAGCCTTAAAGTGACCGAGTTTGGAGACCCCTGGCTTAGCGAGTTCACAGCAGAAGGGAGATTTGAATGTGGAACTTTTTAGTTCAAAGCCTAATGTTTTTCCTGTGCTGTTTTGGATATATTTTCTCAAATAAAGTACCATTAATTTTACTGAAGTTTCATTTTAGGTAAGTAGGAACAGAACAGCTGTCCTAGTCAGTGTGCTATAATTATTCTAATACATTAAAGAAGCCTGCAGGCAATGAGATGAAAAAACAATAATAAGACAATAAAAACCTACTGCTAGGGAGATGATAGAGAAGTAGAAATGAAGATTCCTGATATTTATGCTATAAATATTCTGTTGTTCTTTTCCAAGGGCAAATGTGACTCAAGTTGTCACTCTATACTGAATGAATCACTTGGCAAATTGATTGTTGTCAGTATCTAAGTCTGCAGCACTGTGTTTAAGATATCACCCAGGAAAGGTCTATAATTTTGTTTAAGTGAACAATAACTTTGCCTCGCAGTAGCATGGAATGTAATGGGCAATGCCAAACGTGCTGGTACATGAATGGTGCATGATGCATGGATGGTGTTGATGCATGAAAATGTGAAGAAAAAAAAGGCAATTAAGTTAAAAAAAAATCCAGTTGAAAAGTTCATCAACGTCCTTGCCAGAGCAAAACGGAACACTCCTCCTTCAAAAATCAGTGCATAAAATGATATTGGAAATACTTGGCATTTCACTTCGAACCCTAACAAAGTGAAGTGATATTCTGTGATAATGTAAATATTATAATTACTCCCAGGGTAATTTCTAACAATAATCTTACCACACCATAAAATTGAAAGGGAACATTTCATTGAAAATTATCTAATCCTGAATATGTATCAGTAAGATACCACACTACAGTGGAACCTCCGTTCACGACCACAATCCGTTCCTAGATCCTGGTCGGCACCCAATTTGGTCCTGAATGGAAGCACGACTTATTGCACATGCGCAGACACAAGAAAATGCAAAAAATGGCACCGAAGGGGAAATTGCCACAGCTGGGTTTGATCGGGAACCAAAGATATGGTCATGAACAGAGGTACATTTTGACCAGATTTTTTCTTTGGGAACCGATTTGGTCGTGGACAGGGGCGTTCGGGAACCGAGTTTCCACTGTATCAGGTTTCAGCACCAACCCACTGATATAAGGGGGTGAAGGCCAGTCTGTTGGTTCAGTGTTTTTTCTCTTATGGGAACTCTGTCTTATAGCTCTCAAAATATTTATCTGGTACAAAAATTAATGAATACATGGAAGTATTAAGGACTCTTAATTAAAAAAATATCTTGAAAGAAGATTTCCAGCAAAGAAATAATGCTATCATCCCAAATGCAATTTGCCCCCATTCAAAAGATTTCTTTAATGATTAATGATTAATCTCTCAAGACACTTCATCACCCCAAATGCCTGTCGAGAGATGAAAGAAGTATGTACAAATGCAGCTGGAGAAAAAACCAGTGAAAATCAACTCCTTCGTAATCCTGATATACTGAAGTATGTTCCAGGCTCATTGGAGGATTACTGGACTCAAGTCAACAACCAAACAACTAAACTAGCTAACTTTAACTCTTATATTAATTTTGATTTCAGATAGTTGAATCAGGCTTGTATAAATTTACCTCCCCCTTTTCAATGATTTCTGAACAAACCAAAATCTGAAACTAAATCCATACTGGCTGGGAAGAGGATGGGAGCGGTAGTCTCAATCACATTGACATATTTTTTTGTAGGTAAATATTGAGGAAGTACACTAATCAGATGACACTGTCCAATCCAAATACAATTCTCAAAGGTGCAATTCTGGTTAATTCATATAGTATCAAATTTCACATGCCTTCCTTATAGCCACCTAACAAATGCTTATTGATAAATCCAAATCTGAATTAGGATACTTAAATGCTATCCTATAAATATCTTTAACTTACCATTTGCAGGGGCACAATGGCTCAGCAGTTAAAGAAGCTGCGTTTGTCATCTAGAAAGGTGTTAGCCTGAGTTTGAGACCTGAGTGCTCTACAACAGGGTGAGCTGAGCCCCCATTATTTGCTCCAGCTCCTGCCCACTTAGCATTTTGAAAATATGCAAATGCAAGTAGATAAATAGGTACCACTTTGGTGGGAAGGTAATAGCATTTTGTGTGCCTTGGCATATAGTCATACCAGCCACATGAGCACGGAAGTATCTTTGGACAATGCTGACTCTCTCGGCTAAGAAATGGATATGAACACTGCCCCTTAAGAAAAGGAAGATGTGTTGGATATGTTCATCAAAACAAGCGAACATATCCAACATATCTTCTGATTCCTATTTTCTCCACCAACAAAAATTTGGTGAAGTGAGTTGGACTAAAAGAGAGTGATTGACCCAAGTCACCCAACTGGGTCATGGATAAAGTGGGACTTGAAGTCATGGTCTCCCACTTTTTAGCCTTAACTGCTAGACCAAGGGTCTTCAAACTTGGTAACTTTAAAACTTGTGGACTTTAACTCCCAGAATTTCTGAGCTAACATTGCTGATGGAGGAATTCTGGGAGTTGAAGTCCACAAGTCTTAAAGTTGTCAAGTCTGAAGACCCCTGCACTAGACCAAACTGATTCTCTTATCAAATTTATATAGCAGTCCATCTCACAAAACGTTATCGTGGGAGGCATACAACAAATTGATACAACAATAAATTGTAAAAACAGTCATTATTAAATGCTTTAAAAGCACAAGGGAGAATATGTTATTAACATATTAATATGTTAATTAATATTAACTGCAATAATGAAGCCATTTCTCACTGGTCCCCTAGAACCTCCCAGGCCTGATGACATAGTGAGCTGTTGAAGAACATCTGGAAAATTAACAGGGATGGAGCTAACCTCATTTTTGAGTAAGGAGAGGATGTTCCATAAAGTGGCACCACGGCAGAACGGACCCACCAAATGTAAGTCTCTAGCACAGGAGTCAGCAATCCGTGGCTCTGGAGCCGCATGTGGCTCTTTCCTCCCTCTGCTGCGGCTCTCTGTTGTTGCCACAATTTTGAGAGGAGTTTCC
>JANHFT010002227.1:105610-121482 GCA_032467955.1 Pseudoxenodon macrops | reverse complement strand
GTTTTCACCTTCTTTTAGGGGGGGAAAAGATGCGTCTTATACTCCTAAAAATACAGTAGTTTAAACAGTGAAGATATTGTAGGATAAAGATTATATAAACATTACTGAGAATAAGCCTCATTGAGTAAAATATATTCCAAGTAAATACAGCAATTCTATGTTTATTAGCTAAAAGATACACTTCTTTCATTATCAAATTGGTAATGTTTGGAAATAATAGTAATAATATGTCTTATGTTTATGACCACCCATCTCATCTGAATTGAGTCTGGGCAGCTTAAATCAGGTTAAAAACAACAGTTCATTAAAAGCAAGCTAAAACAGTATACAAACTTGTAAAACTATCAGTAAGAATTCCAAAACAAAAACAATTATGATGATCAGTAGCAGAACCATCTTTATATAACCTCAACAAGCCATTATAAAAGCCCACCACCATTGCCAGACACCCAGGCACAGCAATAGACTTCAGGTCCTTCCTAAAAGCCAGGCGGTTTGGACCAATCTGAGCTCCAGGGGAATGATGTTCCATAGGGTGGTCTCCATGGCAGAAAAATGCTTTCTTCCTTGGTCCAGGGAGATGACACTCTTTTGTAGATAGGACTCATAAAGTGCCCCTCCTGCTGGTCCCAATAGGATGGTGAATATAATTAGACAGTGACAGACCCGTAAGTTAACCTAGCCCCATGCAGTGTAGGCCTTGATTTCCACCACCTTGAATTGAACCCGGAAACATACTGGCAACCAATGCAGCTTGTAGAGCACAGGTATAATGTGTGCTGAATAACTGCCTATATTGCCACATTCTGTATCTGCTGCAGGTTTGGATGGTCTTCAAGAGCATTTCTTTATTTTTTTACAATACTAGAAATCTACTGAAAACACCTTAACCATTTATTTCCAACTCTAGTACAGGTAGTCCTTGCCTTATGATTACAATTGAGCCCAAAATTTCTGTTGCTAAGTGAGACAGTTAAGTGAGTTTGCCCCATTTTAAGACCTTTGTTAATACGGTTGTTAAGTGCAGTTGTTAAAGTTAGTAACAGTTAAGTGAATCTGGCTTCCCCATTGACTTTGCTTGTCAGAAAAATCACAAAAGTTTATCACATGACCCCTGGACACTGCAAAGGTCATAAATATGAACCAGTTGCCAAGCATCCAAATTTTGACCATGGTGATGCTACAATGTGAAAATGGTCGTAAGCCACTTTTTTCAGTGCTGTTGTAACTTTGAACGGTCACTAAATGAATTGTAAGTTGAGGAGTACCTGTATAGATTTGAGTTATGAAAACTTGCATTCTTCATTAAAGTTGAACTGAAGTAATATTTTGGTGTTTTTTTTAATCGATATATTTAGCCAATACAAGCTGAGCATAGTAACAATAACAATATACTTTTATAATCTCCAATAAGTATATCTTTTTTTTTCAACAAAAGATACGCAAAGGGGAGAAATAATGGACAAATTTGGAGAATAACTTTCATCATTGTCTATCATTAACTGGAAATAGTTACTTCTAAAGTATGTAAGATCAATAGCTGAATAATAATGATTGGCATTAGGGTACAGATTATAGAAATTAATCATCTAACACTTGGACTGTAAATGCATCATGTACTAATATGTACTCCTTTTTTCACAGATAAACAGATTGACCTGAGTACTGTGGACCTGAAGAAACTGAGAGTCAAAGAATTGAAAAAAATCCTAGACGACTGGGGTGAAACATGCAAAGGCTGTGCAGAAAAATCAGATTACATTCGTAAAATCAATGAACTGATGCCTAAATATGCACCAAAAGCAGCCAGTTCACGGACAGATCTCTGACCACCATAGTGACCTCTATCAATTAGCAAGATACACAAACTACGTTAAACTTTTTCTTTCCCGGAAAGCTGTTTTTTGTAACTTATTTAACTGGGTTTCAAGTATCAAGTTGAAGGGATTCTTGCAATGCTGGTTCAGATGCCTCGTCATGTCTTAAGTTTTTATTTCTATTGTTTTGGATTTATTATAAGACTTTGACATACATATGGGATTTTTAAATAAAAGTTATGAAACCTAGTGTCAGTTGAACTAAAAGAATTGGCATTAGTTTAGTGTCATGACTGAATGTTGCACTTTTCCAGCACTACCTAAGTAACAATGGTTTGAAGATGACCTATGAGACAGTATAGCTTGCATTTGCTGTTGTTACTGTCTTTCTACATTCCATTCTTTAAAATGCTGAACACTTTTATTACATATCCAAATTAAATGTTTTAAGTGCTTGTCTTGCACATCTTCCACAGGAGTTAATTTTTCAAATAAGAAGTGTTCCTTCTGTCTTTACTTCCACTGTCAGTACATATGACAATCCTTTCTTATTCAGCTACAAATATGCAATGGCAGAAGGGGAAGATATACTGATGTACACTTTTTTAAAGAGGATGAGTTCTACTTTATATAATGCACATATATAAACTGTTAAAGCAACTTGTGTTGTGCTGACTCTTAGTTCTGGGTACAGGCATTTCAGATTGTATTAATTTAAGCTTTTTCTGCTCGGGGTGGAATTAAATCCATGCAATTCATTTTTGAGAAAAACATTGAAAATAAGAATTTCTTCATTTTTAACCAATGTAAATGTGAAAGCACTGAGGTGTTACAAAAGGAGACAACTGTTCAGAATTGTTAGTTTTGTCCATCAGGGGTTTATATACAGAAGTTCCAGTTCTTTTGTTTGATGTGGGATCATTTGAACAGATTTGGCAGGGAGCAGCTATTGGACAGGACATTTTGCAGAATGTTATGTCACGGGAAACTAAACATGGGAAAATGGAGGAAGGTACCTCTACAGGAAAAACTACTTTTATTTAATAAATACTTTGAAATAATATTGAAAAATAGGTGAGCCTGATAAGGTCTTTATAGGTTTTTTTTAATGGACTTAATGAAATGGGATGCTATGCCTACATGAAATGAATCATTTGAAATTGAATTTGAAAACTGCATACACAAATTGTTACAAATTTTATTAGAAGAAATTAAATGAACCTATTAAGGCTATGAATGTCTGGCAGATAGGCTAAACTAAAAAGACGAGATTTTCTTACTTGGATTGTCCTATTAAATAAGTAAAGTTTAACGGATATAAAAAGCACTTTTGAAAAGGTTTGTTACCGTTTTCATTAAACAGGATAGTAATTCCCTTTTAGTAGGCTTTAAACTGAAGCTGCAAACTATTTAACTAATTCGGTGCGTCTCCGGAAATATCAGTTGTCGTTTAGAAGAAACGGGAATTGAAATTCTGTTGGATTCGTCTTGCTTTTAAAAATCCGTAACACAACTTTTACTGTACAATCTCATCCATTCTGGCGATCTGAAAATTGCGTACTTGAAGCTGAAGCCTGTGTGCCTGTTAGTGAGTCTAACTCGGGAGAGGGGGTGCATCTAAGGAGCCCCGCGCCTTTGGCTACCACTGCAGTTTGGTATCAAGCAGGCGGCCCCCACCCCGGCCAAGGCTTGGCAGAGTGTTAAGTCAGCGGTCTGCAGCGCAGTGTCTTCGGAGTCCTGACCCGATGCTCCCAGCCCTCGGTCTCCGGCTCCGCTCCCTGGTCCGCTGGCGGCACACGGAGGCGCGAAAAGGCGGCGCCAGAGCAGCGGGGAACCGCCTGCCAGAGAGATCCAGGGCGCCGCTCGCGGGGCGATAAAGGAGCAGGGCGCGAGACAGCCAGCCGCGCCGCCTTCTACCGCGGCCCTCACACTGACGGACAGGGGCGCGGGATGATGACGTCGAAGAAGCGCACGGCGCGGCAACTGGGCAGAGCCGCCTTCGCTCGTTCCCTTTTGTCCAAGATGGCAGCTGCCGCCGGAGGCGCCTCTTGAATCGCGGGCCCCGAAGCCATGAAGCGGGCGACCGAGCGGGATTCAAGCCCGGGCGGGTCCGGGGGGACACGTGGCGTCTCCTCCACGAAAAGGCCTCGAGAGCGCGAGAGCAGCGCCAGCGGTGGCGGAGGAGGAGGAGGCAGCGGCGGTAGCAGCAGCCGGCGGGGCCCACACCGGAGTTCGGCCGCCTCCTCCTCGTCATCCGCTTCCACCTCCGCCTCGTCGCGCAGCAGTCGGGACAAGCCTGCCGCTGGCGGTTCCAGCTCACGGAGCCATCGCGGGGAGGAGCGGCCGGGAGGCGGAGGCGATTCGAACCACCGCGCAGCCTCCTCCTCCGGCGCCAGGACCAGCAGCAGCCAAACCGCCGCCGCGGCCCCTGCCGTCCTGCCTACCCCGTCCTCTTCCTCCTCTTCTCGGGTGCTGGGGCTCGCCAAGAGCAAAGTGACCGCTGCGGCGGTGGTTGCCCCTTCTTTGCTTCTGGCTGGGCCTCCACCCGTGGCAGCCCCGTCTCTCCTCTTGGCTCCTGGCCTTGGCTTGCCGGCCGGGGTGACTCTGGCAGGTGAGCCTCCTGGCTCCAGTGACTACAAAACTCTGCTAGTGAGTGGCCTGGGCCCAGCCTTACCTGACCAGCTGCTGGAGGATGGCCTCTTTCGCCAGTTCCAGAGATTTGCTAGCGGCGGTGCCAGCGACATTAGCGTCAAGCTGTCCCACACACCTGAACTTGGCCGTGTTGCTTACGTTAACTTCAGGCACCCGGCAGATGCCCGTGATGCCCGACGGCATGCCAGAGCCAGGCAGCTTCTCCTTTATGATCGGCCTCTGAAGGTGGAGCCTGTGTACCTGCGAGGCGGCCGCCGAAGCCGTACTCCTCCACCTACTCCCTCTCCTGAACCCTTGGCATTTCTCCCTCCTATCCATGGTGTTTATCCATATAAACAGAGATCGCTGTCTCCTGTTGCCAGCCCTTTGCTGAGAGAGCCTAGACCTCGACATGCTCAAGCTGCAGCAGCAGCATTTGCCTTGGAAGCTGTTGCCTTGGGACTTTCTCGAGAAAGGGAGAGGGTGCTGGATTACTATGGGTTATATGATGAACGGGGCCGTCCTTACAGCTATCCCTTAGTGGCTGAGGAGGATTTAATGCCAGAAGATGACCAGAGAGCTACCCGGAATCTCTTCATTGGCAATCTTGATCACAATGTCTCTGAGGTGGAACTCAGGCGTGCCTTTGAAAAATATGGTATCATTGAAGAAGTGGTGATCAAGAGGCCTGCACGGGGTCAAGGTGGAGCCTATGCCTTCCTTAAGTTCCAAAACCTGGACATGGCACATCGGGCCAAGGTTGCCATGTCCGGGCGGGTTGTTGGCAGAAACCCTATCAAAATTGGCTATGGAAAAGCCAACCCGACTACCCGACTTTGGGTTGGTGGCCTTGGTCCAAGTACTTCCCTAGCTGCTCTTGCTAGGGAGTTTGATCGCTTTGGTAGCATTAGGACTATTGACTATGTAAAGGGGGACAGTTTTGCCTATATTCAGTACGAGAGTTTGGATGCTGCTCAAGCTGCCTGTGCACAAATGAGAGGCTTCCCTTTGGGTGGTCCAGACAGGAGACTTAGAGTGGATTTTGCTAAAGCTGAGGAAACCCGCTATCCTCAGCAGTACCAACCTGCACCACTTCCTGTACACTATGAATTACTCCCTGAAAGCTATAGCAGACACAGGAGTCTGGAGCAAGACTTAAGGGTGAGGGATAGGACTCCTCCTCATCTCCTTTACTCAGACCGGGAAAGGAGCTTTCTAGAGACCGATTGGACCAGCTCTGTCAAAAATGCAGAGCGCAGAAATAATTTGGAGGCATACAGTCGTTCAGCACGCAGCCGGAGTGGAGAACGTTGGGGCAGCGATAGTGATCGCAGTGTTCTCAAGTCCTGGGAGGAAAGGCGTAAACGTCGTAGCCTTTCCAATGACCGTGGGAGGACTACTCATTCGCCATATGAGGAGAGAGCCAGGACAAAGGCTGGTGGGCCAGGAGCAGATCGCAGCCCAGATCGGGTTCGGAAGGAGAATCACACTACAGAATCTACCACAGAAAAAGAACAAAATAACTCGCTGCAGAATAATCGACATGCATTAGAGGAGAAACCTCACCGTGAAACCGCTGATCCTCCTCAGCCTAAAAAAAGAGACAGTGAACGTAATCACCGAACTGGTGAGACTGAATCAAAGGCTCACGAAGAGCCCAAATCTGAAACAAAGAAGTTAAAAACGTTATCCGATTATGCCCATACCCTGCAGCTTGCTTGGAATGGGCTACTTGTCCTTAAAAACAGCTGCTTCCCTACATCTATGCACATCCTTGAAGGAGACTTGGGAGTCATCAACGGGCTTCTCAAAGACCATTTGTCTGGTGGAAAGCTAACACAGCTTAAGATTGCTCAGAGACTTCGGTTGGATCAACCCAAACTGGATGAAGTGACTCGACGTATCAAGCAAGGGAGCCCTAATGGCTACGCTGTGTTACTAGCTACCCAGGCTGCTCAAGGAGCAAGTGCTGAAGGGACCTTCCCAGTGGCGGAGCCTGGCTTACAAAGACGGCTTCTCAGGAACCTGGTCTCTTACTTGAAACAAAAACAGGCTGCCGGAGTCATCAGCCTTCCTGTGGGAGGGGCAAAGGGCAGGGACAGCACAGGCATGCTTTATGCTTTTCCTCCTTGTGAATTTTCTCAGCAGTACCTCCAGTCCGCACTAAGAACATTGGGAAAGTTAGAAGAAGAACATATGGTGATAGTGATAGTCAAAGACACTGCCTAGTATTTACTCTGTATCCATTTCCTCTTTATCCCCTTGTTCTGATTCTGTGTTTTCTTTATGTCTCACACTGCCTGGTTGCTTTTAAGGCCAATTATTTTGAGCGAGGCCCTAAGAGTCCTCCCACCAAATTCTACAATTGTATTAGTTTCTAATATTTTTAATACCCATTTTAATGAATCCCATTTTGTTTTACTATGTGACACTGTCTGCCGTGTTCTTATTTTTTAAAAATATATGGAAAGTTGTCAGTAAAGCCTTGTTCGCTGATGGATTTTTTTAATTTTGTGCAGTGTCCTGGTTTCTGTAGTCTGCCAGTGGCTGGCTCTGTGTTCCAGAATATAACAGCTAATGACTTTACCAAATTCAGTTCTTCCACTCTACTGCTATTTAACACTATTATGCCAGTTTTGTGCTCTCTTTATTTCTTCAATAACTGAAGCCTGGTTGCTTCTTTCCTCAGTGGTAGGTAGCTAGTGCTTTTTCTTTTCTTTTTTTAAGACAAGTCAGTGTATCCTTCAGACCAGCCTTTTCCTGGTGGATGAAAGCTTTTTAAGGTGGTCTTAGCCAAAGAACAGCTGTGTAAAACTTAAAAGCTTCAGTTAATTCTCTGCAACTCTTGGTGCAATAAAAAAAAATATGAGGCACCTTGGGGGCTTTTTTCTTCCTCTTGATTGTGTTGATTGTTGGATTGATTATAATATTGCAAACTGAAAGCTGTTCTTAAATATCCTGTCTAGTAATAATTATGGGCTTCTCAGGAAGACAAATAACCAGGCACTTGAGTAGGACCTGATAACAACATCTACGTGATTGTGTTGTTCAGCTCCTTCGTCAGTTAATACAGCAAAAATAAAAGACAAAACTTGACAAATTGCCTGCTTATAGTGTTTGTACTATCTTATATAATACTATCAAATTCTAAACTGCATCCCTTTTTATATCCAAGGGGTCTAGGCAAATGTATGTGCTACTTGGATGTATTCTGAAGCACTCTTATCACAATTGTACAAATGCAGGATATAGTTTGTCTATAACCCTTTACCACAGACAATTATGTTGTACGTAATGCATATACATCTATTTTACCTTAGACTGGAAATTGTAATTGCAAATGAATTCGCATATAACTATTGCTGGAATATACTACTTTCATAGTTTTTTGTGAAGTAGTCCTGTGAGGACTGTCCTGTATATTCTTTTTAAAAAGCATGTAATGAAATCCTCCCCCTTCTACAGCCAGGTTAGCTCCCTTGTGTCTAACTTACGCAATTAATAAATAGCTGTAAACCTAGTTACTTTCCAGAATTCACTGTTGCAGTTCACTTCTCAAGAAATGTGAAACTTTCCCAAAAGAATGGGAAGGTACCGTAGTTGGAAGAAAGGCTTGTAGATGATTAAGCAGCTACATGAATCATAGAACAGCAAGAAGCACACTAAGGACAGATGCTATACTTTGTGCAATCTATTCCCACTCTCTTTTCCCAATGCGTTTAAGGAATGCTTTCAATAATATAGGAAGGTCATGGTTTTGCTCAGGAAGAGCATTTTCACGCTCCAAAATCTTAAGCTTCTTCAAATAGCTAGTTTGGAATTGAGATCACACTCCTTCAAACTAGAAGTGCTGGGACTACAAAACATTTGGTTGAAAATTCTCTTTGAGTTGTAATGTAACATTAGGTTGAAAAACATAAGTTTATCTAATAATATAAACATTGCTCTTCTAAAGGTTTTTGTTATTTTCTGTGCCATAGGCATTCGTGCCTAAATTGCTAATTCTTTAAAATGTGCAAACACGTGTCAAGAGAACATATCAATATTCAATTTTACAGTGATGACATTCCTGAATATTTCAAGTATTAACTAATTTATTACATAGAAGTTGCTAAACGTGTTGAGGGTAATCTATATTGCTGTAAACAGGATACCCACTGCATTAGCATGAACAAATCACTCTACTATCAACGAGCAAATAATTTTAATGAAAGGTTTCTGTCTCACAACCATTGAAAATCATAAAAGGTGTTGCAAATAGACTTTAAAGAAATTTTTTAATCAATTCTGGGAGGAAAGGTATCTAAAAACTATGCACATTATAACATGAAGTGGTAACAATTTTCTGCTATTTCAAAATATTTACGTGTATATTTTTAATGTATATTTTTATGTTGTGAGCCACCCAGAGTTGGGCAACCAAACAAATAATAATAATAATCATGAGGTAATTTTTTAAACTCATATTTTTCTTTTTTTAAACCTCCATAAGATGAAGTGTCTATTTATTTACTTGGGCTTCTATACTTCAATCCCTGTACTATTGATGTGAAGCAGTATGAGCAATTATTTTAACAAATCTGAGACTACCTGATCCTGGGAAATAAGCTAAATGGAGGAAAGTAAAGAGGCCCTGGCTAAAAACTGGGAAAATGTAAGTTCTAGTAGCTCCTCAGGCACAAGGCCAACCTGGTGACCTTGGGCTTGTTACTCAGTCAGGCAATGGCACTTGAGAAAAAGCTTGCCAAGAAAAGTTTAGGGACTAGTCCAGTTATCAGGAATCAACAATCACTAGAAGGCATTGACTACTGTAAATAGAAGTAAAGATGTACAGTAATCTATCTCAATTTTGTAAAGCATTCCACAATTTTGTTTTACCTCAAACTGGCATTTTAAATCACCATGCATCTACATTTATTTCATATGAGATCCTAGACTGTAAATCTGCTCTAATTAGGTGAAAATTGAACAAAGTCTGGTTAGGCTGTGAACAAATATTTTAAAAATACAAACAGCTCTATGAAGTTTTTGCTCTACTATTAAGGGTTGGAGGTTTACACAACCTCCTCAATCGCAAATATTTTGTTGGCTTTAGCATGTGATACCAGCGACTTTGTATCCAACCCATATCTTCATTTTTACAAAATCAACTGTTTATCTGCAACTTGTAATTAAGATTCTTCTATAAATGAATAAGGAATATGCTAGTACACCACAAATCACTCTATTAACTCTCCCTAACTAACAAATTGCATTTCTTTTTTACCCTATGGTGGTGTAGTGGCTTATGTAAAGCAACACTTTTAAACTATGGATGTCTAATCATATTATTTGTATTCCACAAGTTTAAGTAAGGTTTGGATCAGTTATATAACTGAGATAAGCAACTTGCCTATATCTTAACATGATTATTATCTAAGATAATTTGAACACTTCATTGATTGACTAATGGTGCACATTAACACAAATCAGATTTATCAGCTGTTAAGAAACTGGAGAGGCACCACTCTTGGCCAAAGAAAAAAAATTAAGGCAGTCTGCTGATATGCATTTTGCTGGAACAAGCCAAATTAAGCCCATGTCTGGCCAAGGCATGTCCAGCAGGCTTTCCAACTCTTAGTACTAGTCAATTGAACAAATGAGTTCATAATGCAATTTTTAAACAAAATAACTAAGAACATTAATTAAAAGAAAATGTTTTGGAACAAGCTAACTATAGAGGAAATGTGTGAACTATTAAAAACAATGCTATTCATAGGTTAAGTCTCAGTACATACTAAGTTAAAAGTTTTTAATTCAAAAAGGCTGGAACAATGTCTAAGAATGAGCTCGGCTTTTACTTCTTACCTACAAAGTGGAAGATAAATGCTGAGCTACATTGTAGAGCTACTGCAAAATTTTGTAAAGATTCTAGAAGTACATCAGAGACCAGATACAAGAAGCCAGCAGCTCAAACCTCTGTATAGTTCTTTATGTATTTGCATTATCTATCAATCTTACTGTTGCTATAATTTTAGATGTAACTGTAGATAAAGGAAGGAAGGAAAACCCTGGAAGAGAAGAGTTCACTTTTTCGGTTTTCAAATTATCTTGACATTGGCCATGCAGAACTGGAGATCAAAATTCTCCCATAAGTCACAGAGCATGATTCTCCTGGTAAGGGTTAATTGTGTGCTCTTTTTTTTAAAGAAGTACAGAGATCACAACTCTTGAATGTTTCTCAAAGACTACGCATTGTACTTCAGATACATTCCCGTGAATGTGGCAGCATTTGTTATCTCCATAACCCATATTTTGTATTTTAAGTAACTTATTGCCTTCATTATCTTCACTTGGAACAAGGTGGCAATCGATGTGACAGGAGCACAGAGTTATGAACAGACAAGACTTGAATCTCATTTTTATTTATTTTTTAATAAATACAATTTACATTGAAGAAAAAGGATTTCAATTTGTAATTTTCACAGAGGGCAGAAGGGTAGGGGGAGAGAGGATTAAAAATGCCAACGTCAAAAAGAAGGGGGTATGTGGCATAGGCGGAGGGAGACTTGCAAGCCAGAGTCCTTCATCTCCAGCCATGGCAGGTTCTTAACAAGACCAAACTGGACCTTCAGCCCTCCACCAAAGGCTCCTGCAGCAGGAGCCCTCACTTAGGCAGGACAAGAGGCATAGGACCAACAAAACAAAAAAAAGACCTTTTCACAGCAGGTAGCAACAACTCCATTACAAAATCATGTTCAAAATAAAAAGCACTCATCCACGGTTTCACAATCCATGATTCATTTTCCCCCCACTCTTCAGTAAAAATGCCCTTTGTTATTTTAATTTTTTTTTTAATCTCCCGGAAATTAAATTTTAGATACAAAGTCACACACCTTCTTTATAATACCTGCCTGCTTTTTTTTATCCCCTCCCTCTTTTTTTTTTTTTTTTTTTTTGCTTGTTTGTCTCATATAAAACTATTTCTGTTCTTTAGGAAAGAACTTTATACAAAGAAAATATACTGTGAAATATCTTCAGAAGTCTTCCTGGAGAAGTCGTGTCTTGGCCTAAAAAAAAAATGACCAAAAAGAAGAAGAAAAAAGGCAGAGAAAATAAAGGCCAAACCCCTGGTCTCTGTAGAAAGACTCTGGGACCTATCCTGAGCCCATGTCTGTCCACTTGAAAACTGGAAGGACTGGATTTCTGCCAAGTAGAAGAAGCTGAGAGGATGCTCGGTGTTCGCCTCTTGATTGGCTCTCCTGGCTTCCGAGTCAGGAGCTTCTCTGCTGCCAAAGTCCCGGAGGAAGACTGCGCCTCATTCATTCAGAGACAAAATTATGTCATCTTCCAGATCCAAGTTATCCGAGCTGTCAGCTGCAAAGGTGACCAATTAGTTGTTAAAAATATTCAGTCATTAAGGTTTGATAAAGCAAGAGGACTTTGTCCAAATGAAATACTGTAATTTAAACAGCTATGAGGCATTTCTTGTTTTTGTTAGAGATAAAGGTGGTTTACACTTGAAAGGAATGAAGACATTAGCAACATGTTTTATGGTCTTTCCCAGGGGTGAAATTCAACAATTTTCCCTACTGGTTCTGTGGGCGTGGCTTGGTGGGCGTGGCAGGGGAAGGATATTGCAAAATCTCCATTCCCACCCCACTCTGGAGCCAGCCAAAGGTGATATTTGCCAGTTCTCAGAACTACTCAAAATTTCCGCTACCTGTTCTCCAGAACCTGTTAGAACCTGCTGGATTTCACCCTGGTCTTTCCCCAATCTATTGCTATTCTAGAATTTCCAACCAGTGCAGTCCTACTTTATACTGTGGTTTTGTTGGAAGAGCTAGAAATGTCCAATTTCTAGGACAGAATCACTTGCAACATTGAAGAATTTGGCACTACTATTATTTTGTTTTGATTGTTGTTAATTAATCCTTATAGTTTTCCCTTGGGATTTTCATGGAGAAGGATGCTCTAGAGCAGGACTATCAAACTCGCAGCCCCAGGCCAGATGTGTCACACGCTGGCCACGCCCACGCCTGGTTCGGCAAAGGGGGGAAAAAGCGACGTCATGTGATGCTGCTGTGACGACGCAAGTTTGACACCCCTGCTCGAGTGCAATTTTTGATTCATGAAAATACAAAATTTCAAAAGCTATACCAACAAAACTCATTTCAGGCAGAATTTGGTGATCCATCGAGAGGTTTTACATGAAGGATTGAAAAACGTTCGAGACAAAATTCCATTTGTGCAGCACTCAAGAGTGGAAAAGGCTAGGAAAGCCCCCAGCAACACCCCTCTTAAAACTTTTTTTTCAATCCAACAACAAAAAGGTAGTACAAAGTGGAACATTTTACCAGAAATTCCCAGACTTAAAGAAATGAACAGCTATGTCATATTTGACAGGGAATTGCTGAAGGGAATTGCACGGAAGCCTATTTTTTCCTCCTCACATAGCGGTACCTCAAAATAAACATTATTTTCTTTTTCCCCTTCGACACTTTATCTAATCACATAATTTCATTCATGCGTGCCTTTAAGTTCATTCCCTCCTCTATCACATCTTTCCATTGCTACCTTTTAAATATTTATTACAATCACGACTAATATTATACTGATTTATGGCCAATAAACAAAGAAAAAATATGAATACAAAATAACTCGATAATGAGAGTTATTGAGAGATTAATATATTATGTAGAAGTTACAGGTAAAAAAAAGATTAATCTTTCACCCAAGGCATAGCTAACCAGACCATTCATTTCAAACTTTGCACTTTCAGGAGGGAAATGCTAACCTAGAGTGTGAAATGTAGCACAAGGAACAACATAGCAAGATGGCTGAATCAGTCTCAGTGATCTCCAAGCACAAATTGAGGCATTTGGAATACATTGCGTTACTGAACTTCCCCTTCAACATCTTCAGGGGTAATGCTGTTGTATATATCCTTTTATGCCAAATTATTCGGAACAGCAAATAGCCTGAGACCCCCAATCTATCATTGGCAGGTTCAAGTCAAAGACTCTCCTCTATTGGATGTTTAATGTAGCTTTCTCTAGTCCAAAATTAATAGTGATTGGGGTAAGGCACAGCAACTGGACAAAGTGAAAGATGCCCTCTTTCATCTTATTATCAAGAATGTGGGTGCTGCATCATTCGTACTCTCTACTACGTTATTTAAGATCTATATGAAACTGCCAAGGACACGTCTGCCAGTTATGGTAAAGCATCATTGGTTGCTGAAGACACTTAATAATACATTCCCACCCTTGGACAACCTGTAGATACCATGGAAAACCTGACCCTATATCTAAAAGCTGCTAGAATCTAGATAAGCTGAAATATGCTCTGATTAAATCCTCCCAAAACTGAATTGCTCTTCATCTAAAAATACTGTGGCAATATAGTTGCTAAAATACCAGGCTAGAAACCAGGAGCTTGGGAGTTCTAGCCCTGCCTTAGGCAGTAAAGCCAGCTAGGTAACTTTGGGCCAGTCACTCTCTCAGCCGTTCAACGCACCACACAGGGTTGTTGTTGTGAGGAAAGTAGGAGGAAGAAGCGTTAATAGGCATGTTTGCCACCTTGAATTATTTATAAAAATAATAAAAGATGGGATAAAAATATTTTTTAAATATGGTAACATTGGTTCTAATAGTTACCAAAGGAAGGGGGAGGGGATTCAAAGTGCTGGTAATGATCCAGAGCCTTGTCTGATGCAGCGCTAGCTTATCTTAGGCCCTGCCTTGCCAACATTGATTCTGAACCTCTTGAGAGGGCCTGCTGAGAGAGTCCCTCTTTCTGCATATGGGACAAGGATATGGCAGCACTGATTCCCCATGTTTTGGAACGGGCTTCCCCGGCAGAAAGCACAGCATGCTCCCTCCTTGCATTCAACAAAAAGTTCAGGTTTTTAAAAAAAAAAAAAAGTATTATCCTTTTGGCCCTAGTTGATTGGATCACATCAAATAAGTAAACTGCAAACATTCATTCTGTTATTTGTGGTATTGCCATAATTTGCTGTTTTTGTTGCTTTTCTACCTTATTGTCACACCCCAGTTCGCAGCTAAATTGGTCAGATAGAATCAAAATAATTTCTAGAAGACCTGTGCATACTTACTATCACCAAGGATCAGCTCAACTTCCTCATCTGCGTCAGAGTCGTCATCTTCTCCTTCGTCTCCCTCTTCAAGCAGGTTGGCCACTTCCTCATCGTCGGAAGGGGAGAAGTCATTTTCTCCATCCTCACCCGCATTCTCATTGTTCTCTTCTTCCTCCAAATCAGCCTCCAGCAACTGATCAGTGTCCAGCTCATCTAGGTCATCAGTATCATCTTCGTCCTCATCATCATCCTCTTCCTGTTCCTCCTCCTCCTAAAAAGACATGACAGAAGCCCCATTAGAAGGATAAAACCTGGGTAGCAAGCAAACCGGAAGAGATAATTAATTCCAGGTCACTTTCTTAGCATTACATTTACAGAGTGTAGAAAAGTCCCTCTCTGGTTTCTATCAAATGTAGTATAGTAGTAGTTATAACGGTAGTAATTATTTCACTTATAATGCACATATAACTAATGCAATAAAGCTGCACATTTTATACAATCAATTATAGCATCTTAATATAGTGTCTAAACTAAAATAACTAAGACATAAATGATAGATCAAAACTTATATCTATGTCAACCAACCAAAACATTACTGAATATACTGACAAAAATAAACATAATGATAGCCATGATTTTTAAACATAATTTAACACAATTAATATGGGGCTTGGTTTATACTCATCACTAGGCCACAATGAATTGGGAAGGAAGAAATACATCATATTTTTTTAAAAATAATTTAACAGCTTTAGAAAAAAATGATAATCTATATTCAGGGGTTTAGATCCTGACTATTGAACTTCAGGTCCATCAAAACTCATAGTTAACTTGTCCCACTGATTAAATTCTCTTTGATTCAAAGGTCAATGAATTTAATTTGAAACCTGCCAACCATCATTAGCTCCCTTCAACTGTATTGTTCCTGAACCATTGGGCATCTTTAATTTGGTTGAACAATCTACTAGTAAATGGCTTTGGCTATAAACTAGCATAAAGATATAAGATAATTATAGACGTTATAATCCATCCCATCAGGAGAATTCCAGGTTAGAAAAACTACAGAATAAGAGTTGGAAGGGACCTTGGAGGTCTTCTAGTCCAATCCCTTGCTTAGGCAAGAAATCCTATACCACTTCAGACAAATGGTTGTCCAATCTCTTCTTAAAAACCTCCAGTATTGGAGCATTCACAACTTCCTGGTTCCATTGATTAATTGTTCTAACTGTCAGGAAATTTCTCTTTAGTTCCAGGTTGCTTCTCTCCTTCATTAGTTTCCATCCATTGCTTCTTGTCCTGCCTTCAGGTGCTTTGGAGAATAGCTTGACTCCCTCTTCTTTGTGGCA
>JANHFT010002227.1:83815-105510 GCA_032467955.1 Pseudoxenodon macrops | reverse complement strand
TGTGTGTGAGTCAGTACAGCTGCTTTTGCATAGCCACACCCACAAAATAAGCCACACCCACAGAACCGGTAGGGAAAATTTTTAGATTTCACCCCTGGTTTAGAGGCTCCCTCAATCTTCTTTACCACCCCTCATCCCGCAAAAAAGGTGAAAGAGCATAGTTATAAAAGCAAAGATGTGTCATGGAGCCGACTTTGGAACAGGTCACAAACTGTTTGGGTGCAAATCCCATGCTAAGCTAAAGTGGAAGGGGGAAGCCAACCAGTATTCACAGTAAGATCTGAAGCAAGAGAACGCCAGAAAATTCTAAACCTCATTGATGCAGAACCAGAGAAAGTGTGGAATGAACTTAAAGAAGTTGTTCAGGATGAATGTGACAGAGATGATTTCCAAAGACCAAGAAAGAGAAGAAAGAAAGCTGCTAATGCATGCTTTTTTGGCTATAGAAAGAGTTTCAATTATATCAATCCTTTTAATCTGTGGAATGTGCTTAAAAATAGGACAATCCCAGAAACATGTCATTCTCCTCACTTGTACAAAAGTCAGAAAGCCACTTTATGTACAAAACATGGTGAAACAGACTGGTTCCAAGTTGGCCAAAGAGTGAGACAAAGTTATATACTCTCCCTTTATGTATTCCATCTACATGCAAAACATATATTGAAGAAACGTGGATTGGAAGATGAACATGATTTTAAATAGCAATAGCAATAGATTTATATACCGCTCCATACAGCATAGCTTGAGCAGTTTACAATGCCAGCATATTGCCCCTAACAATCTTAGATCTTATTTTAGTGATCTTGGAAGGCTGGAAGGCTGAGTCAACCTTGAGCCCATCAGGATTGAACTCCTGTAAGTGGACAGAGTTAGCCTGCAATACAGCATTCTAACCACTGAACCATTATGGTTTTTAAATCTGGAGGAAATAACATCAATAACCTATGCAATGCTGATGACGCTATTCTGACAGCTGAAATTGTAAATCATCTGCACACGTCACTAATTAAAATCAAGGAGCACAGAAAAATTTAGGATTAAAATTAAATATTAATGTTAAAGGCATAGCAACCAGCCTTAGAATTGGCAATGAAGATATTAAAATTGTGGACAGCTTTTTCCTTTCAGGATGAACTATCCCAGGGGTCTGCAACCTTAAACACTCAAAGAGCTATTTGGACCCGTTTCCCACAGAAAAGAAAACACCGGGAGCCACAAAACCTGGGTGGGCATGGCCAACTCAACATCACTCACTTCCACCAGTCACATGACCCCCCTAGCCACGCCTACCCAGCCAGTCATTAGAGCAGAGAACCAGTTGTTAAAAAACACCGGGAACTACAAAACCCTTTTGAAATCTCTCTCTCTCTCTCCCCCTCTCTCTGTCTCTTGCCTGCTTCTCCATCCCCCGCTGTCACCCTTACCTTCTCAGGCCAGGCGAGGAGTGACTGAGAGGGGAGGGCGAGGGGTGGGGCCAGCCAGTGGTGGGATCACCCCACAGGGAGCCACAGCAGAGGGCCTAAAGAGCCACATGTGGCTCCGGAGCCCCAGGCTACTGACACCCGAACTAGACATACCCAATTCCTGCAACCATTCTTCATATGTTTTAGCCTCCAGTCCCCTAACTACATCCCCATATTTTCCATTCAAAGTAAAAGGTTTTATCCAATTATTCAACAACCAAATTCTACTATTTTCTAAAACAGCATAAACTGTAAATTGTAAAAGAAAATATGTTAATCAGTGTCATACTAGCATTACTTCTCAACAAGAGAATCACTGATTTTTAAAAAGGCAAAGAAGGAGGAATCATTTCATCTTATTCATTAGACTACATCTTCTCACCCTGCATTGATATATCAAGATGAATGTGATTCATACATTCCAAAAATATATCACACTTAAAATGCAATTCAGTTATGCAAATGGATAAGCTACACATAATTATGTTAATTCATTAAGATGTATTAACAACATAGCCAAACCTTACAGGTCTTCAATGTAAGTGGTGTTTATAATAAAAACTATCTCAATTAATAGGCCAAATATTTTTCAAAATACTATATATTTGCATCGCTGTACTTTGCTTCCCTACAACCAAGCACAAAATGGGATGCCCCAATATAATCTTAACACATTTCTAACAGAAGGGAACTATTCACACTGGCAATATAATCCAGCGATACATGTTAGTGGGAACTTATCTTTTCTTATTTCTCAGTCATCTCAATTGATAAATTAAAAGCAGAAAAAGCCATTTTTAATCAGTAGGCAGCAAATAATACTAAGTTGTTACACAGTACACCTCTTGTCCACAAGTAAACCATCTTTTCAGTTTCACAGACTACCACAAGAACTGCACATGCATTCACACAAAAAGCTTCCCCCCTGTAGATTATCTAAACAGATGTCACTGTTTTCTGGTTCTGTGAGTAGGGAAACCTCAAGATCCCTGGGTGAAGAGAAGGTTTAACTTCCAGATGAAACTGCAAGTTTCTGTTCCTATTAGCAATTGCAGCCCTGCCAAATGGTAGGGAGAACTTCTGTTGAGCCCTACCAAAAGAGGCCAGGTAGATTCCCATACAAAGAAGGAGCCAGAATAGCCCACCTCTCAAGCTACCCATTTCACACTACATCTGAATAATGGAAGCCTGTTGCTAAACTGTATAAAAGGAATTGCCACTGTCAATTGTATTTTCATTAAAGCATCTTTAGCTTTAAATTCCTCATTTGTCCTGGGACACTAATCTTCATATTACTGTAGACTTCTGAGACTCCTTAGATAGAGGGAGAAACGGGCAGCTCAAAACATCCATATACTGTATGGGGAAAATAACATACATACACACACACACACACACAATCTCACTTGCTATTTTGGGCATACAGTCTCCAGATTTTTGAAAGAGATCATGAATTCAAAATCCGCCATAATTATTTTACATAAAAAGTATCTATAAAGATTCAGTATTTGAGAAAAAGAAATCAGAAGGCTGTAATCCCTATTACTAATAATAGCTTTTTTAAAAAGTCTGCAGATTCGCTACAGCAATCCTTGACTCACAGCCACAATTGGGACTGAACTTCTGTTGCTAAACCATGTTGTCATTAAATGAATTACATGTCTGATTTTACAACCTTTTTTGCTGTGATCATTAAGTGAATCATGCTGTCTGGTTTCCCCCGTTAGCTTTGGTTGCTAGAAGCCCCCTGGGGTGGTCACAAATGGCTATTACGTGACTGTGGGGCGCTGCAATCATTGTAAACATATGGCAGTTGCCAAGCACTCAAATTTTGATCATGTGACTGTGGGGACATGGCGATGGTCATAAATGTGAGGACTTGTCAATGTCACAATGTCATTTTAAACGGTCACTAAAATGGTAGTAAATTGAGGACTATCTGCATGCATTTGAAATTGCAATCCTTTTTTTAAAATCCAGGAAAGAATAATGCAACTGGTCTTGTATGTTTTGTTTTAGCACTGGAAAAATCCCAAATCTCAATTGCTATAGCAACATCTACAACTGGTATAATATCTATATAATTAGAAAGTATGCACTTTTCTTTCCTCTTACCAAGTCTTAAATTATAAAAGACATATTCAATTTTACAAGCACTATTTTAGACAATTATTCTTACTCGGTCAAAAAAAATATCTTTATCAAAAGAGCTTCTGTTGCTACGTGAGTTTCTGTGGTAAACTAGAATCAAGATCTTTCTGCTCCAAAACCCAAACTGCTATTCCACATGCTGTCCAAATCCTGGCACTGCCTGTAACTACCTCTGAATAAAATTCAACTCTCTCTAGTTTCTTGTTTTATGTTAATCTCTAGTAAACACATTCTCTCTCCCTGAAAATATATTCTTTCTGCTTAAACATAGCTTATATCCGTCTTAAATGCTATTTACTTTCTGAATACAAATTTTATTCAAAAAGATTGTTCTGAATATGTAAATGTAAATATTAGCATTCTTTTTAGCTCCCTTTATGAACATTTGCACTTCCAAACCTTATTGCCTACCTTACATTGGAGATAATTTATTCTTTCATCTAAACTGCACAGAAATCCTGTATAAAAGATATATATTGCTTTTACCTTTAGAGCTTGGCCTCCAAATGCATTCCAACTCCTCATGGGTCATCCAAATATAATACAAACCTGACTATACATATCAGCACACAGAAAGCAAGGTTCTTAACCATAGGCTTCTACGTAGACCCAGAAGACACGAACAGACAGAATACATGTCACACAGCAAACAATTTGTAATAGAGGCAAAATTGGAGTGAAGAGATAAAGCATAGTTATTGCCATTCTATAGCTTAGCCGACTAAAACAGTAACTTGATATCTACAAGTACAAATGTTGCATCTTACATTTATCCTGTTTGGATTCCATAAGTAACATTCAGAGTCTTCATTCAGTGTGAGATATTAGAGAATAACATGATCCATGTTAGAACACATGCTTTGCCTGCAATATATATTCAGGTAAAAAGGAATTTGGTAACAGAAAAGACCCTGTGAACAGCCGATGGAGAGCCACTACCAGTGACTATAGATAACACTGAGCTGGATCGGCAAACAATCCAGTTAATATAAAGTACTCCAATTTTTCTCAGCAAGACAAACAATGTTTGCTCTAAGGCCAAGCTTTTATCAGTAAAGGAAATCAAAGGAATTTCAAAATAAATACCACTGTCTATTTACTGAGATTTAAAAATCACTGTATTTAAGGGGAAATTAAACATGTATCAGAAATAGCAGCTATTCTTTGTTTAACTAGTTCAGCAACCATTCAAAGTTCAATGATGCTGAATAAGTGGTAGTTATGACAGGTCCTCATACTTAGAAGTGTCCTCATACACACATCGGTTATACCCCCACAGTCATGTGATTGACATGTGGGATCTTTTTTGTTGGCGTCCTACAAACAAACTCAATGGGAAAGCCAGCAGGAGGCATTTAATGACTACGGCTATTTGCTTAATGACAGCAATCCGAAGTACCAGAATTTCCATCAATAAGCAGCACAGTCAGGTGATGTTGCTTAGCAACAGAAATTCCAGTCCCAATAGTCACTGTTAACTAGCTGTATTGAATACACTGTTATATTTTATTTTTTCTGACATGGTAAATTTGTATAGATCTTTTTTAATAGTAATTAATTGCATGGACTACTTAAAAGAACTCCAGAGAGTTAGTTCTTAAAGGCTATTATTTGGGCTTTAAAGTTAACTCTGGTTTGCCATATTTCCCTAATGATTAAAAATAAATGATAAGATTGGTTGGAATCTTAATGAGGAATGCAGCTAAAATTCTGTAATTATTTTGGATGCATTATTCAAAAGGAATATTTTTTTTGAGAAAAATAATCCACTAACAGTTAATAAGTAATTCATATCCGTAATCAAACAGGCTGAACAAGATGTCTAATGATATTTCATCGTGTTATACCTACCGCGATGTACCACCTGTTTTGATAAAAGTGGTATGAACAGCCTTGAATGCTGCACACTGAAAATTATTATGAGCTAGAACAACCTGTTGCAAAACAAATAAAGCATTATGTGTGCCATAATTTCTCTCTCTCAAAAGGGAACTTTGATTCCTTTACATTTACGCAATTTCTCAAATATTTGCATTCCCAAGTGATTTGTCTTTCTACAGTGTTGACTGCCTTTTTATTCAAGCACATAAAAAAGGCTTAAATATTTATAACAAAGATGTGCAACTAATCCATTTTTTTTACACTAAAAATCATGCTGCAATGACCAGGGCTGTAAGGCTAGAGGAGGCAATCATTTTTTACCATAGTTCCATAAAATATTTGTGGTACTGCAAAAAAGAACTAGATGGTCATTAGAGGAGAGTACATTCCATACAGCCACCTGGTTTTGTAAGCGACTTTGTGTTTTAGCCACTGAAGTCTTTATTTTGTACTAAGAAAATCAGACATGGATTCAAGGAAGAGCTGAGACCACTGAGCTGGGCCTGTGTGCCATGCTGGTAAATGCAACATACTAAGAATGAAGTAAAATGCAGAGTCGCTTTCTCACACTATTAAATAAGTTAGCTATCCCACAAAAAAATACATAGCTGTTACTCCATAAGCAGAGACTGCTGTTGCTTTCAGTTAGGTTTACATCCATGCTGCAATCACCAGAAGGGGCTGTAGGAGGTGATCCAAGAAGGGGAGGAGGAGGAGGAGGAGGCAGCAATGATGAAAGCAGCATTGCACAACACTCTCTTCTCCTTCTGTGCAAACAAAAGGAATGGAGCTGGCCTCTTGACAGCACAGTTTTCTTTCTCAGCACACTCAGCTATGATGCTGTACAAACCAGGATGGATAAATTCTACATATTGGGAAATTTCCATTCAGGAGAGAATATTAATTTAGTATTATACTAATACTAATAAAAGATGGATTACAGCACAATAAAAAAACCTTCCCCAAGTTTATTAATGTTAAAAGACTGTGAGCATATCCAGAAACAGGACTTTTCTGAGAGCAGAGGCACCGATAGCTATTTCTCATCCAGGGTAGCCCAAACAGGAAACCCAAACCCAACAGACTGGTAAAAAGTTGCAGACTCAAACCTATGAGGAGAGGACAGAAAGAGCTGGGCGAGGCAAGATAACCTCACAGTGCATTGAATCAGTTTAGCTTAAGTTTTCTATGCAATCTCAACATGCCTTTATAATGTGGAGCTACAAAGATTGGATACGGTACCCTTTTCCTTCAGAAATCTTATGTAGCCCAAAGGTTAAAAGACATTACAGATCAACTGTTGTTGTAAAAGTAACTTTCCCTAAAAGTCCCAAGGAAGCATTCTGTGTTTCCATTTGCAAAACATCTTTTTGACTAATTTTTAATTTTGGCTCTATCATTCAGAAATTCAGCCCTTGAAAATGCTGAAGGCTCCTATATATAGAAAGGCAAATCAGCATCCCACTCCAAGACTGACTTTGGATTGTAACTCACCCTCCACTGCCCTTAGGGGAGATAAAAATATGTTCAGAAAAGCAAACACTAAAACAGGAATGTATATCAGCAGGAGGGCCAGCCTAAGCCCAGATCTTATCGCAACCTTTTATTGCAACAGAGCTTTCCAGGAAAAGATACTGAATATGTGTTAAGGAGTTTTAAAAACAGAGGCAATATCCTGTCTTTCAGAAAACTTGGGGGGGGGGAGGGAGAGGAACCATTAACATGTTGATAAAGGAGCCTGCTGCCTAAAGAAAACACCGAACTTCATTAACAGATGGAGTAATAAAAAAATATTAGCAATGAAAGGTTTAGAGCTTGTTATTAGGGTTGGATCACAATCAGCACCTACAAAAACTAAACGAAATGCCAATGGCGAAGGATAAAAATAAAATTTCAAAAATATTAAATTAGTGAAATCTTGCCTACCCTAATAGACAAATCAGAAAATCAAACTGCAAAGCTGTTTCCTTGTTTTATTCTCTTAAACTTTGCCATGACAATCCTTTAACTTTATCTGCATAAACACCAATTTTATTTTTACTGAAATAATTAAAAAAATCATTATCCATATAAGTCACAAACACAATGTGACACCAAAGTGCATCAAGAACAGCAGCTGAGCATACACCTCAACTTTATATGTTATTTGCTGCAGCCCTAATAAGACAAGGAGTAATAATCATTTTCAGATATCCTAATGTCCAACTACAGGTATGTCAGCAAAACAATGGAAACAAACAGCAGCATCTTTAAGCAAGGTTGAATCATTCTTCCTACTTAGCCAGGAACAATTTCACAGCCAAGCTTTCCCATTTCATGATTGGCTACTTGAAGCAAAAGCACTGGAAGAATACCAACAAATTCCACAAATCATCTTAAGAGGACATCTTCATATGTCTTCTTCATATCCTGCACAGAATTATAAGCGTAGCTACTTCATTAGAGCTACTGACTGACCAGTTTAATCATACACACAGACATAATTAAGCCCTCAATAAGTCAAAAGTGTCTAAGAGCCTGTCACCAGACACAAGGCATTCATCAGAACTCAAGGCATGGTAGCTATGGTGTGAGGGGGGTGTACTGATAGCTCAGGAGAGATTTTCAAATGTTTCAGCTGGATAGTTAGCCTTTAACTTCCAAAAGGGTATTCTGCTTCTCACCTGATCTTCTTCCTCATCCTCCTCATCTTCTGCCAAACGCTGCCTGCCCACTTCATAGAGCCTGCAAACAGTATCCATGTTCATGGCATCCATACTTCCCTGGTTCTACAAAAGGAGCCATCAGCACAACATAAAATTATTTTTTTAGCCAAAGCTATTAATGAATACTGTATGATTATTTTTCTTCAATGATAATTTATAATATAATGTATAATTTATTCATTCAGTCATTTATAAAATTTACCTCAATAACAGCTAAATAACAATCCTTTGTGTCCGTACATAGATCAAAGATATTTCTTTTCACATCAATGGTGGCTGGGGAAAAACACATATAGCAAAGTCAACAGGACACTGGAAAGTTCCAGAGCTGGATAAGTAGACTTTAAGTATGTGAGATCTGGATTATGTATTTTATCTACTGTATATCTAGAACCCCCAAGGCCAACCTCCACACAAAAGGATGGCCTTAGTGAGGAAGGAGACAGAAAAGACAAAATGATGGTGTAGGGTAGAAAAGGCAATTCCTTGCTGCAATTTATAAAACATATATCAGAAAGATACTTTTATACATACAGCTCTGAAATGATCTGAAATACCCCAGGATGCAATATTTTTAGCTGGGAATCTACAATTTTTAACATCTGAGGATGATAGAAAGCACGTCTCTGACCATACCATGAAATTACTAACAGGAGAAATGATCAAGGAAGGGAAAAAGAGAAATTTTGGTTCCCCTCCCTTTTTTTAACTATTGAGTTCAAAATCTACAAAGATTTAATATAATATTTATTTATTGTCATTCTACGTATATACACAGTATACCCATACAATGAAATTCACATAACACCCAGAGGCCAGACCCAACACACATGACAATCCCCAAACACACACACACACACCAAAAACTCTCTGCCCCTAAACCACCCAAGCATCCACACAACAGACCAAGTAATGCTGCCCAACAGTTCACTGATGGTGGCTTAGTTCATTGTTGACTGCAATTATAGCTCTGGGATAAAAACTATCCAGAAGACATGTGGTCCGAGTTCTAATTGTTCTGTATCTTCTGCCAGAAGGCAATTTAGAGGGCCAGACCAATTAAAAAAAAACCATAGTAATGTATTTAATCAGCATGATCTAGATTCTAGAAGTACTCTGAAATAGCAAAACAGGCTAGAGGAATCACATGCAGCTTGAAGATCAGTTTCTAACTCATATATATATACAATTGTTTCATTCCCCCTCCTTTTATTTCAACAGCATATATACTATTTATTAAGTAATATCTTTGATTCCTCTACTAACAAATTTTGAACACATTCTGAACTGAAGTAGTATACTTCACCAATAAAAAGGTAGTATTTTAATTTTTCCCATGTAGTAGGAAAGGAAAGATAGAGGTTTCCTTTCTGTTTGTTATGATTTCTTTGAATATTTGGCCTTGGAAATTCGTCAAACATAATATACCTTTACTGAAGTTCTCCACTCTAAACAAATTTTGAAATACTTGGCATTTGAGATATTTGGCAATTTTGTTCCCCCTATATTTTCTTTCTCTACTTTTACAGAAAAATCCCTTTTTGATGTTTAACCAAATTTACATTCTGGTAGAGATCATGATAGGAAATGGATAGGAAATGTTTCCTAGCAGACTAGCTGAAATAATAATTTCATTTGGTTTACTTCAGTAGGAACAATTATAATCTTTACCAATTGGTTTGTAGTCTGTTGCATTGAATGTCCTGAAGGATGACCCAAAAGGACTTCGCATTCTCTCTTCCAGCAAATCATCTTCATCATCTGCTTGTAGCATAGCTGATTCAAGAAAGAAAATGTTTTAGGGAATATAAGGAGAGGAAGCATATGAAACAAAGAAGCTTTAGAAGTTTAAATGAATCTTTTTTGTTTTTAAATACGTATTTGCTCCTAGAATTGAATAAGATTATCAAAAAAAAATCAGAAAACATAGAGCCTTACAACTGTACTACTATAGGTTAGAAATTTAAATTCCCTGCTAGTAAGTTATGATTCATTTTGTCTAAGATTCAAAGAACAGCAAATGGAGCAACAAAGCTAAACAGGGAGAAAAAGGCACCATGAAAAAAAAGTAAGGGGAAATATCAAGCAAATTTCCAGAGAAATCCATAGAAGCTATTCTTATGCAGTTGGTTGGCCATTGTAAGAACAGATTGCTGGCCACAATAGGCCAGGGGTCCAATCAGCAGGACTGTTTATGTTAATATGTACAGGAACATAGCAAATTGCTTTAATGAATCAGAATTCTTCTCCCTTAACTCAGAAGTGCTGACCCTGACTGACAATTGCCCTTCAACTTTTCAGATTGCAGCCTTTCCCAATCCTATGTGAAAATGCCAGAGATTGAACTAAGACTGAACTACAGCCCCTTCTGAAATCTACTGCCAACTCAAGACCTTTTCTAAAGTGTTTTCACTTGGCAAATCTTGGCAACACCCACTGTTGGCGAAACAAAATCTATAGCTCTCATGATGCCATCACATAATGAAAATCAGTCATTACCTCCATACATAACTGTCCCAGTATGGTTGAAAACAACACGGCATTGATCCAAAGCAGGCACTGTGTGTAATAAGTGGAAAGTCCGCAAGTCCCACTGGAGAGATCATTAAGGAAGATTCTGCACTATAAATAAGGGACATTAGCAAAGGATCTCTCTCGCTCTCACTCTCCAGCTCCAAGGAGAGCCTCACATTCCCCATCATCTGCCCAGCCCCGAGACAGAATTTCTCTAACAATTATAGTAACATATCCAAATAATCTAATGAATTATTCCGTCAATTTGCATGATACATCATAGAATAATATT
The DNA here is from genome assembly GCA_032467955.1 of Pseudoxenodon macrops. NCBI lineage: Eukaryota > Metazoa > Chordata > Lepidosauria > Squamata > Pseudoxenodontidae > Pseudoxenodon > Pseudoxenodon macrops. The sequence goes on along the minus strand of JANHFT010002227.1, from coordinate 94,504 downwards.
TTTGAATCTACCCATCCCATTTCATTTCAGCTTGCAAAATCACTTTGAAGTTTTGAATTGACCTTGCATTAATTTCTCATGTACAGAATATCAGAGATGTCTTTATGGTGGGATGAAGCATTTTTTTTTCTACCATGGATCACATTGTGTAGTATGTTGGGAGCTACATGCCTGTAGATAAGACCAGACTCTAAAGTTAGGAGAGTCATAATTGCTCTCACTTTTGTAATAATAAAGGCAAATGTTACATTAGAGAACATTAAAAGTATACTGAAAACACAACCACTGATATAATAATTCTTCTACAAAAAGTTACAGTTCAACTATATTTGAACTGAAAAATATTTTAGTCAAAGGAAACCCAAAAAGGATATTTTATAACTCTACTGTTTTTCTACCAATCCTTTTTCTCCTCTTCAGCCATACCCAAGACTATCAGGATAAAAAGAATTTGCTCTTTCCAGAAATCTGGATTCATTGCCATCCTGGGCTTTCTCGTTTCTGCTATTCTACCCCATTCTGGTTTCTTTGCCCATCCACACCAGACTCCTTATCGCTTGGCAGAAGCCATTATTTTCTAAATGGTTTCCATCTCTTCTTCCATCGTGCTTTTCTTATCTTTCCCCCAATGTTCTTGCTTTACTAATCAAATTTGTATAGCTACCCATCTCATAAAAAGTGGCTCCTAGAAACCTGGCTGCAATATGTTCGTTTCTGTTCTACGGAACAGTACTATTTATACCTTCTGCTGAAACATTTATTAGTCTTAGTCACTTTGAGCAGAAGACTTCAATTGACTTGACAATAAGCAAGGCCAGAAAGTTTACCAACCTGCTGTTATTTCCACAATTAAGCATCTTTGTTCTGAGTTCTCACATGAAAGAGGGTTGGATTTATCTTATGTGCTGCCGAGAGTCACACAATTTAAGTTGCGTGACCTTATTATAAATCTTGAAATTAAACAAACAAACAATTAAGCAAGCTCTTCTTACCAATCTCTACTATTCCAACAGACACTGAAATTAAGATTAAAAAAGGATACAATTTCTGTGTTCACTATGACCTCCAATCCATTTGGGTGGAAAACACCACTGATGGTCATATTGAATTTATCAAATTTATGAATAGCCTGTGCAGAGCGAACATCCCAGAGGACACCATCATTTAAGACAAGGTCATCTGTGGGGTTAAAGGTGGCAGAATTCTTCTTGTAGTTGTTTGCAAGATCTGGGTTAAACAAAGTCAAGAGCTTGTTGCCAGTCTGAATATCATAGATCTTTTAGATGAAAAAGGAAAAAAGAAAATAACTTAGTCAACACCTGTCAAATATTTTGTCCAGAAAAACATTAAGGGAAATGTTGGCCCAGAATGGAACTTTGTCATCTAATAACCCAGGGGGAAAGCCATAGAATATGACATGAAGCAAAACTGCTGGGCTGAAAACTATACTTCAATATTTGAATGTATGGCTCACAATAGCAAAGTATTCTAACTTATCTTAGAGATCTTAGGTTTACATAATAGTGCCCAATGTAGCATGTGGTGAAAAAGATTGACAAAACAAAAAAGGAAGAAGATAATATTCTGTCATTAATACTGAAGAACATTTAACAGTCTTATTCTCTTCTCTTAAAATTGTTTTTATAAAGTAATCTATTCTTTTATATTCTGAGCATCTGGCTTTATTAGTTTTACCTTTTTTTTCCAGAATAGATTACATCCCGGATTCTTAGCTGCCACTTGCACTTTGCTGAAGCTCAAAATTAACATTTTAGCTTGTCACAAATGACCATATTATGAACCCAGATCAGATTATAGTTGAAGGCTAACAGAAAGAATAGCAAATCAACAGAGAAAAACGCCTTGCTTAAATGTAAACATGCAGGAATAAGAACAAAAGCATAAGGAAAAGTGCCAAGATATATGCAGCATGGGCTAAATGGGCTAGAGGTGACTTGTATCAGGCCATAAGAAACAATTGTTACATTTTCTGGAATTTTGTGAGAAAATTGAGAGCAATGCTAAGCCACAATGCCTAGCGTGCCAATCTGTTTGACAGCTAGCAGCTTTCCCTAACTCTCCCTTTTCTCTTGCAGTGCAACTATGTCATCTCCTCCTTTTGAGAAAAAGAAAATTGGCAAAATGGACAGCTATCATCTTCCACTCAAATCCTGCCTTCCTTCCTCTATTCAGAGTATTCCCTTGAGTAGTTTTCCCCACAGAATTCTGGATTCAATATTCATCTTTACTTTTCCTATGGTAAATTGCTATCATTAAAAAAAAACACGGGCTCTGTAGTTTCTGTCTTGAAAGCTTCCAACGTATTTATTTTACAACTTAAGAAACATGATGTATAACCACGTTGCTTTTTAAGGAATAAATCCTCAAGAATGAATTCCAGCATGTGTTCCAGAAAACAGCCTTTCTCAAGAAGTATTAGGGCTATAATTACAGATGCTGTAATAGGATTGTGTCTTGAAGAACATATTGCACATTTTGATATTAAAGAATACCTATTCTAATCCCACAAGACATATCTGATCTTTGGGTATCACTTCTGATCTTACTTCTAATTCTCTCAAGTAATGCCAAAGTGTACTTAATCAATATATTTTTCATTTAACACCACTTTTCTATTTGTTAAAATATATATATATATATGGCAGTGATTACAGATTTTCATTTTATTGACAAAAGCCTAGTATTTATTTATTTATTAAAATTGATATATACCACCAATCTCACTTTAATGGTTTCAAGCCATGAAACAAATTCTTAGGAATAACTTCGCTCTCTGCATTTTCAAGTGCTGCCTATAAGAAATGGTTGTGGCTTGTAAGTAACCCTGTATTTCTTCCGAGATTCAACCACCAATACTTACATGGGCAATGTCCCCCTTGGTGCCAATGACCCTATCTTGAGAATGCTTACTGAACTCAACATAATGGTCATCCGTGAAGGAATGCCTGTGAGGGAAAAGCACATCATCAGCCAACTACAAAGAACGAAGCTTTCACTCAAATATTTGTGCTTTTATCTGGCATATTTGAATATATCTACAATAGCAATAGCACTTAGACTTACAGTATATACCCCTCCATAGTGCTTTACAGTACTCTCTGTACTGTGTCAGCATATTGCCCTCAACAATCTGGATCAGAGGATGGAAGGATGAGTTAACCTTGAGGCGGAAAGGATCAAACTCCTGGCTATGGGCAGAGTCTGCCTGCAATACTGCATTCTAACCACTGCGCCATAGTGGTTCTTTGCATACACAATACGCAATAACTAAGTCAGGAACTAATTAAAAAAAAGGGATTACACGTCTTGGCTACTTTAAAGAACCTGAATATTACAGAGTATTTAAAACCAAAAAGTTTTAAATATTAAAATATTGCCCGATTAATGCCCTGCCCATTCAAGACAATTAAATCACCCTATAGAAGTACTGTTTTTAACCTTGGCAACTTTGTGGACTTCAATTCTTAGTGTGGTAGGTGGGGAAATTATGGAAACTGAAGTCCACCCGTCTTAAAGCTGACAAGGTTGAGAAACACTGCTAGAAAGCATACATACTTGGTTTCAAAGACAGATTTCATTCCCCACAATGCAGAAAGGGGCTGGCTCCAGGAAGCAGATGTCAGCAATAAAGAACCATCCTGCAGTTTGGGAAGAGAAGTCAAAGAAGCAGACAGTCTTTAGGCACGTGGACAGCATGTGGGGTTTCTTTTAAGAGAAAGGGGAAGTCACAATGTACAAAATAACTCATTTAAGCAGATAATACTCTTGCCAATTTAAGGCAGTATGATCACAATTGCACAAAGCTAAAGCCACTAACATACTATTGGCTTGGTCAGACCAGGTGGTTATTACAAATCAACTGTCCTGAACAATGATTCCATTTCAGGCATAAGCCAACGATCTCCAAAGAGCAGAAAATAGAGACTGCTCTTGGAAACACGTCTCTTCCTCAATCTTCTGAATGTTCAGAAACATTCAGTTTAAAAACATACTGAACAGAGAGATCTATGATAGGTTACAGGTAATCCTCAATTTATGACTGGTCATTTAACAACCGTTAAAAGTAACAACCTTCTTAAAAAAGGGTGCATTACAAAACATCACACTTGCCACACGCACCCCGTTAGTCACATGATTATGATCGGGGTGCTTGCCACCTGTTCACATTTATAACTGCTTGCCAAGCACCCCACAATCATCTGGTTGCCATCTGCAGTCTTCTCTGCCGGCTTCCCCAGAAAGTCAATAGGAAAGATGTTCTTCAGCAGGCAGCTTGTCCAGCCAGTCCCCAGAGATGAGTAGGAATTCCAAGCGGAGAGGCGAGAGGCAGTGTAATAAGATAAGGAGCACTGAGGGGAGGTGGGGGAGGCCATGAGAAGCCAGGTGCATGTCATGCTTGTCTCTCCCCCAGGAACTGAAAATCCTGCTTGGATTTCAGCAGGGAGCATTTGCAGCTTCTGAACAGAGCCTACCAGGTTCTCTTCCCCCCGGGACACTTTGCACTCGCTACTTGGAATTGCTAAACAACCTGTACAATCTGAATAACACCTGAAATCAGTCACGTAACATCTTACTTAAATGATCCCTTAGCAACCAAGATTCCAGGTTCAATTGTGATCGTAAGTCAAGGACTACCTATATTTTAAGCAATTACTAAAAATTCCACCCAAGTCAGTAAAATCAGGCCGTAACATCCTGTTGTGCTATCAACACAACTTGCAATGTTTTCTCATTCCTGGAGTTTCGCCTAATCTCCCAATCGTTATGAAAGAGAGAATACTATTATTAAAGCGCACCTGACCTGAATATTCTCAGCCTTTTCCTTACCCTGGATGGCTCAAGGTGCGTGATAGCAGAGCTATGGCACTTGTAGCTGGCCTCCTCCTGCCCGCTAAAGACATTGTAGAGTTTTAGGTGCCCTGTGCAGGTGCCTAACATCAGGAATCGCTCCCGTGCAGAAAATGCACAACACGTAAAGCCACTTTCATCTTCATTTGCTTCCCGGAACACAGAAATTGGACGGAACCTGGGATATGAAAGAGCAACTAAGTAAGAAAATTAATTTTCAGGAAGGGAAAAGGAGAAACAGGAGCAATGGCCAAACGCGACTGAAGTTGGGCAGCTGCATCTTAGTCTGCTAGGAGAAAAGACACGGCTTCAGCTTTCTTTGTAAAGGAAGAAGGATCTTGCCAATAGCTCAGAAATGCTATAGAGGTGATATAGCAAAGTCTTCCTTGTGGTGCCAAGGCAATCAGTTTGTCCAAGCCGCGGTATGGCACCCAAATCCACTTTCTAAATGGCATGGCCCAAAAAATCGTAGGAATAAAGAACCATCTTCCTTACCTGCTAAATATAAGGTGTCTATCAAAGCATCCACCATCTACCCCGCCATACTTTGGGAAGGCTGCCCTGCGGGTCAGCCGCGAGGTAAAGTTAGTTGGCGCTTGGCGCCTCTGTTTTGGCTCAGGACACTGGTGGGGTGTAAAAAGAGAAAAGGGGGGGCAAGTAGCTACAGGGTTTTTGCAGCGCGCATGCTGCTCCCTAAGGTACTCTGTGATTATACTGTCCAAGGTGGGAGGGGAAGGAAGGTGTCTGTCCAGCTGTTTTTTGATAGCTGGGCTCTGACTGTAGGCGCCGTGGTCTGATTTTTGCCGAAGCACTCTGATTTTTCTGCCATTGCAGGGAGATGGTCTCTCACGAATAAAGCTAATCCTGCCAATCACTGGGGTGTTGGTGGCGTGAGATGGGCCTGGCAGTGCAAGTGGGCCCTGGCAGCCAGCTGGCCTTGGCTGAGGGTGAACAGAGGAAGCACCAGAAGCAACAGAAGGATGGTTAGTCAACCGGGCCGCAATGCCATTTGCTATGCGAGGGGTACGAGGCAGAGTCACAGGAGATGAAGTGGCAGGAACTGGGGTGAAGGCAGAGGAATGAGAAGCTGCTGTCATGGGTAGATCTGCCTCCTTTGTAAGGATGGTAGCAGTTTCTCCTAGCCCTTTAGAGATGAGATGGTTCCTGATCAAAAGGAGCAGCTCCTTCTCAGGAAATGAAATCCTCGACTGGGCCACCACATCTGCCTTCTGCAGTCGGGCCAGGGAGACATCGGTCCCAATCAACAAGGGTTTTCCTGAGACACGCTCTATCAGCTCCGCAGCGTATTTGCAAAACTTGACATGCTCGCTGCGCTTATCCTGCAGCACAGGCTCCTTCATTAACTGCTGGATCTGACAGCTGCTGAACAGGGGCAGCTTGCTGATGATCTGCCGGACTGTACTACTTCGCGACAACCCAACCAGGGCTTTGCAGGCCAATGCTCGGATCTGGTCTGCATCTGTAATGGGCATTTTGACAGAGAGTAACGATAACAGCACTTTGATGCCATTGTTTGACTGCACCACGTTCCACATCTTGGCCAAAGTGTGCTCACTATTCCTGGGTGTTTGGGGGAGTGCGCGACGAGGTGTGCCAGAGATAAATTTGCCAATGCTGGAGATGCGATTGTCTGGACCGCAGACACAGTTAATGATGATCTGAAGGGCAGATTTCTGGATTTCTGCATCGTGAATAAAGAATTCACCCTCGGCAAGCCCCAAAATGATGCTGATACCTGGGGAGGGGGTGGAAAATTAAGTCAAACATTAGCAAGTAAAATGTATCACACATTAGTGCAAGAGAACGATGGCTCCGTTCGTATATTATAGGAGCGATGTATCTTTTGATTCATGTAATGGTGCACAGATTTGAGTTTATCCAGTGAAAATGCTGAGCAATACATAACACAGACTACACATTATTTTTCTCACCTGCACCTCAACAGATCCCATCGCCATGAAATAAAGAAATCCCTATAAGGATTAGTAATAGAGCAGTCAAAAAGAGTGTTTGTTGAAGGCAGCTTTATTCTAGTAACCCCTTGAACATCTCATTCTTTCAGATAATTCTTAATGGTATAGCACTAGATTATCTCACAATAATGATTAGGAGAGTATAATTCAATCTAATAATTGGAAGTGAAAACTCTGAAGCTGGTATGTGAGAGAGAAAATGAGCCAATGACGAACCGGATGCCTTTGCTTCTAGTTTCCCTTTCAAATCTATCTACAGACCTTAGTGGGAGGCAGAGGGCAGGCTGATGAAAACAGTGATGTATAATACAAGCCCTATTTCTTTTTTAACGTGCTTCATACATGTTGTCGCACATTTACAAAAGAAGCAAAGCATAGGCTGCAATACTGTTTTAATCATTTGGACAAAAGCATCATCATCCTACAAATGCCCCCGTTCCCCCCGGTCCGCCTGAGTTTATCTGTTCAGACAGATGAAAGCATCCAGTTAAAAAAGAAATGAGTTTGTACTAACTGAGCCATGCAGTCAAGAGGATCCTTTATTTGCTCAGAATTTAAAAGTTTTACATTGGTACAAGTATTCGTAGGAAGCACACCAAGGGATCAGGTTTCACATACCCACAATAGAAATAGATGTTCCTCCCTCATCCACGGTATCCACTGCCTCAGCTAACTGTAACTGAATTTTTGGGACCACAGTGAGGATGGCCAAAACATCCAACGCATAACGCACCGTGTCGTTCCTGGTAAACAAAAATGAAATACATATAACTCAAAGCATTATGACATACTAAAGGAAAAATGAGCTGAATAAATTCGCAGGATAGCCTTTTTCAAAAACAAGAGAGTATATTTGTTTTTATTAATTTTATGGGGAACTCCAGAAGTCTGTCGGGTACAAACAAACTGTATTAATTTGAATATATATATATATTAACCACAGAGGCTAGTTGTCCTGGAGCAACTGGCAGCTCAATCCTGATGACAACTTACAAGGTGTTTCATATCCTGTCTTTCTCTCACCTTGCATAGTAAGTCTTCCAATTGCATGCTATTGAAATAAGCTGGAGCATGAGCTGTACACAACATAGCTTGAGAAACACCTCTGCTGGATCCCAATAGAGCTGGCCTGGTCCATATTCTATTAAAAACTCCATCATTTCCACAATCTGTTCATGAGTATAGGAACAAGCCTGCAAGTAGAAGCAAACATTCTTACCATCACCTTCTTGGAAAAATTAAGACAAACACTTTATAAAATAGTTGTTTTTTTTAATCCAATCTTTTCACTAAGGAAATCAAAAACTATTCAAAAACTAACTACAAAATTTAAAATCTATAAAAGCAAAAAGTAAAAACAGGAACATATATTTAAAAAACCAATGACCTGATCCACTATTTTAAATTGCAAATCCAAAAGCATTCAATATTTTAAAAAAATCTTCATTTATTACATTGTAAAGAATGTAGGTTTAGTGGTCTTTTTCGAAGAAAAATTTGGAGTAATGAAACCATCAATGGAAAAATTCAATCAGAGTCTACAGATAGTATTCTAAAAGAGGACAAGGATTCTATGCATTGAACTGGATCCCCACAGCAAGCTGAAAAGTGGTATAGTTAAATTGCAGCCCCAGAAAGAATATGCCCTAAATTGGTCTATGAGATGCCAAATACAATCACAGTAAGGACCTTGTAGTCCCAGAAGAGATATCAGTTGCTGTATTACCGTGTTTTCCCAAAAATATGACATGTCCTGATATTAAGCCCAATTGGGCTTTTCAGGCTAAAATAAGCCCCCCCAAAATAAGCCCCCAACTACTTTCCAGGGAAAGAGGGGGACATGCTCCATGCACCCCCACATGCCCTTACCTGTTGCTCACCTGCTGCTCTTGCTTACCTGCTGCCTAGCGCCCCATGCCTTGCTGATAAGGCTGATGTCTCTCTCCCTCTCTCTCTTTCTTTAGCTGTTGAGTCCCCTTCCCACCACTCCTGCCCCCCGGGCCAAGCCCATTCAGGGGCAACAGAGCCACTCCCTCACCCGGTGACCACCCTCAGCACATGGGGCTCCCATTTGTTCCAAGCCCTCCACCCTTTCCTCAGAAAGAAGGCGGCAGCAGCAGCAACTCAGCAAGAGGAAATGTTTGGTGTCCATATCAGCAATTGAACTCATGCCTAGTGGCGCGGCATGGTAATTGGCGGCAGGTGGACCCCGCTACGGAGCCCGCCGAGAAGAGTCACCCGCCAAGCCAGAAGTGCAGGGAGTGCAGGGAGGCAGATCCTGAGGTGGCTGGCTGGAAGGGCCCTTCCGCGTCTCTCCACATCGTGCTGGCAGCTGGGGGGCTGGGGCTCTACCCCTCCCACCATGGCAGCTCCGGAGCCTCGATCCCTGCCTCGCCTCCTTGCAGGCAGGAGCACATTTTGAAATGCCGCTAGATGAGCCCAGATGAGCCTAGCGAGTCCCGTAGGGTGTGCGCAACGAAGCAATGCAGGGAGTTGGTAAAACTGCCTGCGCCTGCCCGCCTGTCACTTGTGCTCTCTCTCTCCCGGTTGGGAACTGCTCTTTTTGCAGCAGGCGCTCTTTTGGCCTTCCAGCTGCCCACCCTGGGATCCAGCTCCCTGCACTTCTGGCTCAGCGGGCAACTTTCTCAGCGGGCGACTTTCTCAGTGGCAGACTTTCTCAGCGGGCTCCGTAGCGGGGCCCTCCCGCCACCAATTGCCACGCCGCACCGCTGGGCATTAGTTCAATTGCTGACATGGACACCAAATATTTCCTCCCGCTGAGTTGCTGCTGCTATTTCTATTTCCCCCTGTCTCTGCCCTTTTGGCCACTTTGCCCCGTCTTGTGTGGTGGCAGGCTGCTCAGAAAAATGCAAATTTAGGACTGCTTGCCACACTGTAGCTCAGGGACTTTTGGCATATTGTAGCTCTGGGGCTGCAAGAAGCTTCTGTTCCATAGTGTAGCATGCAATAGCAATCATCCCTGGGACCCTCACCTGCTTCAGCTCAGCCAAGCAGCATAGTGCAAAGCTGCAACATCCTAGGAAAGCTCCAACAGTGTGGCATAAAGTACAGCATCCCAGAAATGTCACAGCCCAGTCTCATCCACAGTAGAATTTGCCATCATGCAAGACTTGGTGGTTAGCAGCTGCCTCATATAGGACCAAACCAGGCATATATAGTCAGCAGCAGTAGCAAGAAAATAGTGAAAGTCAGGTATGTCGGGAGGTGTTGAAGCATGCACAGGGCCTATAGGGGAGAGATAGGGGATAGGAAAGTTAGCCCCTCTTGGTTTTATATTTTGGTGTGTTGCCAAAGTTTCCAAATTTTGACCATATGTCCATGGGGGCACTGTAATAGTTGTAAGTTCAGTGATTGGTTGTAAGCCATAAATGATCATAAGTCCCTTTATAAAATTCATCATAACTTTGAATGGGTGCTGATGCTGGTCATAACCTTATACACATTCCCACCAGTACTTTTAACTTTGGACACAATTAAATTAAATGCAATTTGTATTGAACAAAATAAAAGTATGAGAAATCACTTTTTTAAAGGTTGCCTTGTGCTCTGGTTTTGGGAAGCAAATCTCAGTGCTAAAAGAGAAATTTGAATCAATGGAATCCTATTTACAATCACAAATTAGACAAAAGAAGATGAAAGTTATTTACAATAACTAGAGGTCTTCTCATTTTTTTCTTTAATGAAGAGATTTTATGAAGAAATGACTGAAAAGTTTGAAGATCCTAATATCTATAGATAATGTTTGCTTAACAATCTTTCATTCAGTGACTATTCAAAATTACGACAGTGTTGAACAAAGGGATTT
>JANHFT010002227.1:73434-83715 GCA_032467955.1 Pseudoxenodon macrops | reverse complement strand
TATTAAGCCCAATTGGGCTTTTCAGCACATGGGTTAAAATAAGCCCCCCCAAAAAATAAGCCCCCCCAACTACTTTCTGGGGAAAGGGGAGGACATGCCCCACGCACCCCACACGCCCTTACCGAGGCGTGTTGCTCACCTGCCGCTCTTGCTCACCTGCCGCCTCGCGCCCCACGCCTTGCTGATAAGGCTGATCTCTCTCTCTCTTTCTCTCTCCATTGAGTCCCCCTCCCGCTGCCGCTGCCCACGGGCCGAGCCCGCTCAGGGGCAACAAAGACAGCCACTCCCTCACCCGGTGGCCACCCTCAGCACGTGAGGATCCCATTTATTCCAAGCCCCCCCTTTCCTCGGAAAGAAGGCAGCAACAGCAGCAATTCAGCGGGAGGAAATGTTTGGTGTCCAAATCAGCAATTGAACTCATGTCCAGCGGTGCGGCGTGGTAATCGGCAGCGGGAAAGAGCCGAGGCGGCGGGAGGGACCTGCTATGGAGCCCGCCAAGAGAGCCACCTGCCGAGCTAGAGGTGCTGGGAGGCAGATCCTGGGGTGGGTGGCTGGAAGGGCCCTTCCACGTCTCTCTGTGTTGCGCTGGCGGAGCCGGGATTTCCCTCCCTCCCACTGCAGCAGCTCCGGAACCTCAATCCCTGCCTCGCCTCCTTGCAGGCAGGAGCGCATTTCGAAATGCCGCCGAAGGCAGAGCCCAGATGAGGCAAGTCCCGTAGGCTGTGCGCAACAATGCGGTGCAGGGAGTTGTTAAAACTGCCTGCGCCCGCCCACCTCTTGCTTGTGCTCTCTCTCTCTCCCGGCTGGGAGCTGCTCTTTTTGCAGCGCGCTCTTTTGGCTGAGAGAGAGAGAGAGAGCACAAGTGAGAGGTAGGCGGGCGCAGGCAGTTTTACCAACTCCCTGCGCCTCTTTGTTGCGCACACCGTACGGGACTGGCACGGCTCATCTGGGCTCTGCCTCCAGCAGCATTTCGAAACGCGCTCCTGCCTGCGAGGAGGCGAGGCATCAATCGAGGCTCCGGAGCTCCTGTGGCGGGAGGGGGGGAGCCCTGGCCCCCCAGCCGCCAGCACGATACAGAGACACGGAAGGGCCCTTCCATTCGCCCGCCCCGGGATCTGCCTCACTGCACTTCTGGCATGGCGGGTGACTCTCTCAGGGGGCTCTGCAGCAGGGCCCTCCCGCCACCTCGGCTCTTTCCCGCCACCGATTACCACGCCGCATCGCTGGGCATTAGTTCAATTGCTAACATGGACACCAAATATTTCCTCCTGCTGAGTTGCTGCTGCTGCTGCTGCTGCCTTGCAGAAAGGGGGGGGACTTGGAACAAAAGGGACTCCACCCCCCCGCGCTGAGGGCAGCCACGGACGAGGGAGTGTCTGCCTCTGTGGCCCTCGAGCGGGCTCGACCTGGGGACAGTCGCGGCGGGAGGGGGACTTGACAGCTAGAGAGTTATAGAGAGAGAGCCATCATCCTTACCGGCAAGGCATGGGGCACAAGGCAGCAGGTGAGCAAGAGCGGCCCACACCCCACCTGCCACCCCTCGATAAAGACGCCGGGGAAGGGAAGCAGCTAGGCTGTGGCCATTGGGGCAGAGTGGGATGTGTTGGGCTGCTCGGCCAGTAGAACAGGGAGGGGTGGTGGCTGTGACCGGACATCCAGTCCCACGCTCGCTGCCTTCTGCACCCCCAAAATAATAAGCCCCCCCCCCGACAATAAGGCCAAGGCCATATTCCGGGGTTCACAAGAAAATAAGACCCTGTATTATTTTCGGGGCAACATAGTACATGTACAGGTAGTCCTCAATTTACAGCAGTTCATTTAGTGAACGTTCAAAGTTACAATGGCACTGAAAAAGTGACGTAAGACCGTTTTTCACACATATGACCATTGCAGCATCCCCATGGTCACCTGATCAAAATTCAGACACTTAGCAACTAACTCATATTTATGACAGTTGCAGTGTCCCAGGGTCATATGATCCTCTTTTGTGACCTTCTGACAAGCAAAGTCAATTGTAAAGCCAGATCATTTAACAACTGTGTTACTAACTTAACAACTGTGTGATTCACTTCACAACTATAGCAAGAAAGGTCATAAAATGGGGCAAAATTCATTTAACAAATGTTTCACTTAGCAACAAAAATTTTGGGCTCAATTATAAGTTGAAGATTGCCTGTAGTTGAAAACACTTTTTGATATCTATTGCTGTTCTCTAGAAAAGGCAAGAGCTAGCAAGTAATACTGCCTACCTTATATGGAGGCTGTGGATGGACCAGAATTCCACCTTCTGTGCGCTGAAGTGATTGCTTCACTTGCTCTACTTTGATGGCAAGATGTGCCTCAAAATACCTGCGCATGGCCATGCAAGTATGTTTTCCAGTCTGACGGCTAGCAAAGATCTCATCATCACTTAGCAGTGCACCTTGGGTTTGCAAATTTAAGATATCAAGAGTGCTAATCTAAAATGGAGAGAGAGAGAAAACAGGCTTACTGCAGTTTTATTTTTAATGTCTAAAGATTCATTATCTTACATTGGTTAACAAGTTCATTTAGCCACACACACACCTCTCCTGCTTCTTTGAGTTGCTGGTTGTTTTGTTCAAATTTTTGGACAGAAAGCCACATTTGCCTTTGAGAACAGGGTGGCTAAATTGAGATTCTAGCATATTGATTATTATTGTTTGGTGGCAATTTTTGAAGGAGCTCTTAAAGCCTCAATCAAGACTCTCAGAAACTATACACAACCTTAAAGTTCTCTGTTTAACACAAAGCGGAGTCAAGCTGAAAGGCCAGTCCCATAATGACACTCAATTTTGCCACCCAAAAAAAGGAAGGCAGCAGTTCTGATGACGTACTTAAGAGAAGCAAAACACAACCGTTTTAAGACTTACCAAGTTAACTAGGCGCCGTAAGCCATCATGCCTATCAAAGAGCTCTAAAACTGCACGGAACGAGAAACAAATAGAAAAGAACATGGTGGCATGGCAGCAGCCTGATGCGTGAGAGCATTCCATCAACCACAAGGTGTAGTTCACAACATCTGATAGAACGTGGGGATGCATGCATACCTACAGAGCAAGAAAACACTGTGATCGTTTGCACTTTTAGTAATGGGAACAATATGAAGACAAGTCCTCCAGCAAGTGCTGTGATGAAAAGGATAGCATTTATTGATCAATTTTAATTACAAAGATGGCACACAGCTTAAAATCTTTTGGAGTCCTTGAATTGAACAAAAGTCAAAAATGAACATTCAGGATACAAATACAGAACACATCCAAATTCCAATAAAAACACTACTACAAAAAATAAATAAGTGATAATCATGAACACAGGGTATCTATGCTTGGAAGATAAGTAAACAGTAGAAACTGACAATCAAAACCAAAACAACACACCACAGAATTCTGATTTAAAAAACAATAACATTAAAACAATATTTTCTTTAGAACTATTTGATATATCTTGCTGAAATAAGAGTTGAACAAAATCCATGTTGTATTACATGAATAAGTGTGTGCCTTAACTATTGCTGTCTTCAGGTAATGTGATACAGAAACTCTGGCATATTCATTTTCAAGCCAAATTAAAAAAAATGTCTAATTTGTCTCCCCTTCTGAAATTAACAGGATACTTTATGCAAGCAATAAAACTACCTTTCAATAATATATATATATATGTATCTAATTGATGACCTGCTCTCAACTTCAGCAGCACTCAAAATATTTATGTTGAAATTCCCAAAAGGTGAGGATAGCTGGAATATTTTAGTCCCTGCTTGAAATACGCAAACCCTTTTCAAAGCGTACAGCCTCTGGTGGCAGGGCGTGCTCTTACCCTTTCCATGGCGTCCTGATTGTAAGACAAATAGTATAAACACATGGAGACACCTGTGGCTGCCATAGAAGGGCGAGGAATCTCCAGTAGCTTCTGTACTCCTCCATGAGCAACAAACTCTGTTGCAAACTTGTTGTGCAGCAGCAGAGATGCCAAATACTGCAGACGAATGCATAAAAACATTGTCAATTACAAAGCAAGTGGACTAATTGCAAACAACCTAGTAAAGCTTTCCACTAGAACTGAAATATTCTTTCTTGTGTCCTGTGAAAAATTGAGAAGAATGAGATTTCTCTCCATTGCTCTCTTTAAGAAAAACTGTAATTTAAATAAGAACAGGTTCCGATTCAAATGCTTTTGTAAAGTTTAAATAGGTAATGTTCTGTCCCCAAGGATTACATAATCATTACATAATTGTCCATATTTAAATATACAGATTTATTTACAGATATCTTCTGATAACTACCAGAATTGAAAATGCTTTTCCCAAGCACAAATCTCACAAAATTCTTTTCAGCAAGTTGGACTGAACTGAAATCAGGAAGGATTCCAGCAAGAGCTTTCAGTTTAAAATCAGTATCTATGTGCATGAACATGTTTTTTCTTCAAGATTTTGTATCTACATTAACTCATTGTGATCTGTTTACTTTGAGTAGAAGACTCATAACCTGTTGCAGATCAGTAATGTTCAGTTAGCAATTAGTTTTTAAATTAATTTGCAAGCTGCTTTGTTAGTGATATTCTATGAGTTTGATTTATACACCAATGAAAAAAGAAAAGAAAAGCCAAATCTCCTGGACACCATGCAGTTTATACTGCATAGCAAAGAGGTTTACAGAATGAAAGAACACTTCTCTCACACACACACACTAGGATTAGGGGTAGATCCCAAGTAAGAGGTTCCCGAGAAAAATATCCTGACACCCACAAGTCATACAAGCAGGAGCAGGTGAGAAGATCAAGGAAGGTTCTGAGAGTGGAAGTTTGGAACATCCAGTCTTTCACTCTGTTCAACATTTATAACATGCATAAGAACTTTGTTTCAACATCACTAAAACACCTTTTGTCTTTAATCTGCAGTATGGTATAGCTCTTAAAATATAGATCTTGTAAATAACAGAAACAAGAGGTAAATATTAAAGAAAAAATGTAAGTATTCAGAGCTCTTTCTGTACCAGTTGTCACTCAGAGCCCGTCCAACTTCTTCCAGACTAGCACCTCAATATACACAATTTTCCATCCAAATAGCAATGGCAATGCTTGGTTAGAGTAAGAATCCCACTAGATTACACTGACATTGGGCCACAAGGCCTCTTGTGTCTGTGAACAAACAGTTCATAATAGTATTGTTTACCTTCAGGGCTTCAAAAGTAAGCAGCACATCATTGGTCCGTTTCAAGTCAATATAGAACATCATCAAATCTCTTGATCCAAGTTGCATGAAGATAGGCAGCAACTGTTGGGGGGGGAATGTACAAAATACTTTTAGGATGGACATCTTACATATTTTCTTTCTCCTAAATTTAGAAGCAGCCAGATGCAAAGTATGGTTGACCAGGATTTCTGCGACGTCACTGGTGTCAAACTCGCCGCATCACATTGATGTCACGTGACATATCACGACTTTTTTCCCCCTTCGTGGAGCTGGGGTAGGCGTGGCCTACGGGCCACCAGCTTGACACCCCTGTGCTACGTAATCTTGAGGATGGCACTTACTGTGCAGCTAACCATTTCCTCTCATATCTTTTTAGATTAAAATATGTAGCCGGGGGGGAGGGGGGAGGAAGCAAGAGTGTTGCTCTATTATATAACTTCAGTATTTCTTTCCAACACATGTATTATTTATTATTTGGTGTTTTTCTTTATAATAAAGGAGTCTGCATAATATGGGTATCTTTATTTATAATAAAGGGGTATTTATAATATGATCGAAACATTAACATCCTGTTCTAAGGCAAGCACATAACAAAGCACAATTAATTGGAAAGACAGCTATCTTTCGCGCTTCGCAGAATGCCTCTGCGCAAGAACATACCTTGAACATAACAGATTATGATTCTCCATAATAAAGTGTAATTTCTTCCTAAAAGAAATGCAATTATCACGTATCCTCCTGCTTTTTTAAACCTACCTCTTGATACTCTCCTAGAGGAGTCAGGTACTGCAGAATCAGTCTTTGCTCTATGGCGGGGGTCAAAGGATATAGGTTATAGTTTGTGCCAATCACCCAAGGAGACATCTCAGACCAGCTGCTATTAGACAGTTCAACAAACATCCTTTCTGGTTCAGAAGAGAAGCCGAGTTTTTGTTTTGCTTTTCGGAAATTCTCTTTTTCGTGTTGCTTCCCTGATTTTTTTGCAGCAGAATTTACCCGACTACTTGTCTTGTGATTTGAGTCAAGGTTAAATGAAATCTCCATGTCCCCCGTCACTTCCTCCTGCTCACCATCCACAGCCATCTCCCCATAATCCATATCCACAGCTTCTTCATCTAGAGGCAGCAAGGGGTCGGATGGCACTTTTCGAGGACTGGGACGCTTATTTTCATGTTTTGTGTTCATTTCAATGACTTGCAGCTCTCGCAAACGTTGAAGGACAAATGCCACCTTTCATAAAGAGTTGAACATGCATCATTTTAACACAATTCTGCTATACCACAATCAGTTTGCCCAAAGAAACTCCAAACCCATTACTATTATGCCATTCACCTTTCAAAAAGGGAACACATAGAGGAGCAGCAAAAAACAACAACAACCCGGTGTTAATTTCAAATATTAAATATTTAAATACACTAGCTTTGCAAACTTAAGGTCGCCTGTTATTATTCTAATATTGTGAGGGAGGATAGAAAACTGGAGTCAGGGAAATGTTATCTTGCAAAACCAAACATGCCGATATATGAATCTGTTTTCTCCACTTGCAAAGAAGGATATTTCTAAAATTTGCTGTAGAATAGTAACATGCAACCATTGCTGCAGTTTTTCTACATTCATTGTGATAATGTTCCAGGGGCCAAATAAAAGCTTAGGACTTTCTGCTCCAATCACACTGTTCAATTATTTGTCTACAATATGTTATGGATATTTCCCATTTACCAGTTGGGAATTCTCATCTCTATAGTTGGCAGCAATATCTTGATTCTCCATGGCACCTCCAAGCAATCCAGTTGCGAATGTCCTTAAAGGCTGATCAGCTTCTCGTGCCCACTTGAAGAGATTCTCAACAATGCCTTCCTAGAATAAAGGGAGGGGGGGAACCAAGAGAGGTGTATTTAGGGAAGTTAAATTCTTCACAGCTTACATTCCAATACGACATCTACTCACATATAAGTCCCATAACCTATACTGGGCTTTGTTCCAAAAAGAAACTTTTCAGATTAAAAAAGCAGATGAAGTTGTTGCTACGATCAACACTTAAAAGTAATAAATGCATACCAGGAATGATTTTTTAAAGCTATAGTTTCCTTTGATTTTTTTCGCAGTAGGACTTGCTACTAAGAAAGGACAAGCACTTGTTAAACTGGACAGCAACATAATTTTTCTTCAAAATTGCTGCAGTCAAGCATGAAGAAAGTTCTGGCTATACATAGGACTTTTTATATAGTTCTTCTGCACATTGACCTATAATTCAGAAACTCAGTGCAAAAATAATTCAATTCTGGCTACCAACTGCAAACTGTATCGGGGACTTGTGGTCATGGAAATTTAAGATCACACAGAAGGCACACTGAATGCATTCAGATGCCAGGTAAAGCCAAAAGTTCTTGGTCGTAGTATCAACTACAATGTGGATTGTCAGTATGGTAAACCACTATAACCCATTCATTCCTACCTGTTCCTGCCTTCACAAAAACAAACAAGTAAAAAAAAGGAATGCTTAGCATATTGTGTCTGATTGCAGCCATTCCGCAACCGCTGAAAAGCAACTGAAACACTAATCCTAGCAACTCTTGGTATATCAATGCCATTCAATTAAAAAAAACACCTTTCTATTTGCCTTGATGTCTGCAAACATCAAGTCTCAGAGAATATAAGAAATATTAAACTATTTCATATGTATGAATTTAAATGTATATAAATACGAACATAAGAAGAAGAAGAAAAGAACTACGGTATTTTATTATTTACCAGTATTTATTTGGCTTATTTATTAATAGCCTGTCCCTCAGAGAGGGGGCTCTGGGCAGTTTATATCTCTCTACAGTTTATATGGAATGAGGGCAACTGTAGCTTGTTGTGGGGCATCCCAAGGGAATATTTAGGGTGCAGGCTTTTTATTTTATTGTTTTTACTGTTTTATGATTATTTTATAGATATTGGTTTTATTGCTGCTGTAAGCTGCCCAAAATTACTTAAGAAGGGTGGCCATATAAATCTTTTAAGTAAATGAACATAATTTTAGCCTTCAAAATAAAAGTAGCTGTCATCTGGAGTCAATTAATTGGTATACTGTCTGACTGTGGCAGAAGCAATGTTTTCAGCCACCTGGAATTCATTCTTCTTACCAGCCTCCCAACACTGTCAGAGCAGAGTCTACTAAGATCTGCACCATGTTGCTTCTAGGTCTGTCTTCCCATCTCCCATACCTTCTCCTGAAAGACAACAGCAGTTTCCAGCCCAGGCATAATGTCCAATAGGAGTCGGCAGGCAGCTGTGTTCAGTGGAGGTTCTCTGCTTGTCATGACGTAAGCATTTACCAGCTAGAAGAAGGAAGAAATTTAAGAAGGAAAAAAATTACATGTCAGATCTGAATACCTTTCTATTTATGGGAAGAATGCCATAGAAGGAAGGAAGGAAGGAAGGAAGGAAGGAAGGAAGGAAGGAAGGAAGGAAGGAAGGAAGGAAGGAAGGAAGGAAGGATCTGTACTGAATTTCTCCTACAATTTTTATACATAGGATCACTGACTCTCTGGAGTCAATAGTTTCAGGACAAAATATGCTGGGGGGAAGTTAAATTTGCAAAAATCAGTTTTATTCCATGAGCCAAGAACCACCCACAGAAAAAAAAGTTTTCAAATCTATATTATGCTTTATTACTATTATCAAATTTTAAGAAGTGGAATTGTTTAGGTTCCTCCATTAGCACTGTAAAAGTCTTGATAGCCTTAAATTACATAAAAACAAAAGAGAAGATTACAATGCAATTCTAAGAACATTTGCTTAAAATTTAAATACACTTAATTCAACTGTGCCACTTCTGCACAGGATTCTACTGCACATGCTAAATCTTTAAGTATAGTAGCCTGTCCAGGCATTTGACTTCTTCAATATATTAGTATTTATCAGGTTTTGCAAAATATAAGGTTCAAAATTAGAGCTTAAGTCCACTTGTCATTGTACATAAATTATTTCAGTTTACTGGAATGTACTTCAATTTCAATAACCACCTTGAATTTTCTGGAAAATACAGAAGGAGGCAAAGGGCCCTTTGATAGACATAGAGCAGACAGATAGAATTAGTAAGAAAAAGACTCTTTTTATACTGCTTGCAACATGATTTGAGTAAATGAGACTTAGGCAAATATTATACTAAGTTTTGGAAATTACATTCTTCTTTCAACAGAGAATGAATCTAAAACAAAATGAACCCCTTAGCACACCTTTTGCATCTTGCCAAAAAAAAGTTAAGTAACACTAGCAGTTGCCAAGTAGAAATCTATACATAAATTCAAGGGGCAAACCCACTGCATTCATGAAATCATCATTCTTGAAAAGAATCCTCAGCAAGTGTCCAAGCATACATTTTGGGTCTGCTCGACCTGTAAAACAGACAACAGTATCAATTAATAGACCACACACTTACTAGCAAATCTAAGTAGAAACAATGCAAAGAAAAGAAAACAAACATATAAAACAATACATTAGCTAACTGAAGTTAAGCATGATAATATCTTGGCAATTCAAAAATTTCCAATCACAAATCAATGGAAGAGAAATATTGGCACTGAATTTAAGTAAAAAATGTGTATTGACAAATGTATGTAAAATTATATTTTAATTTTATAAACCTATTTGGTTGACTAAAACAAGTCTTCTAATCTAAACTGTTGGCCAATTATTCTTAAGTATCTTGTTTTAATGAAAAGTCCAGTATGTTCAGCAAAAAAGAGAGTACCGTGTTTCCCCAAAAACAAGACAGGGTCTTATTTTCTTTTGACCCCCGAAATATGGCCTTGGCCTTATTATCGGGGGTGGGTTAGGGGTGATTCTTATTCTTTTTCGGCTGCAGGAGGTGGCGAGCGTCGGACTGGATGTCCTGCCACTGCCACCTCGTACTGAAAGGCTTGTTGCACACACGAACTGCAGCACTGCTGCGTGCTACATCAAACCGGCCCAGCTGATGTTCTGCCCCTCGCAGCTGCGCCGGTATGTTGAACCTCGGGGATGGAATGGGGTGGGGAGGGCCGCGAGATGCACATCTTACCAGCGTCTGGCTTCTCTCCACC
>JANHFT010002227.1:26721-47283 GCA_032467955.1 Pseudoxenodon macrops | reverse complement strand
TGGATGGATGAGAGGAGGAAGGAGATCGCGCACCAATGGAGGCGCCGGGGGAGCGGGTGGGCCCAGGGGGGGGGGCGGGGGGGGAGGCCGAGAATGGGGAGCCCACCGCCCCCGCCTCCCCGTGGCGCGAGAGAAAGAAGGCCAGGCATCGCATCGCGGTCGCCCTGAGAATGCATGGCCGCTGCATTGCTTCAGCCAGGCTTTGGCGTGGGCACCCTGGGACGGAAAGGCCGGCACGGGGGAGGTGTGGGCAAAGGGATCGGGGACCGAGGGTTCTCGGCGGGTTGGGTGGCTGGGTGGGTGGAACTAGTGTACAGTAAGAGGCTTCCCAGTGAATAAAAGACGCGGGATTTCTTTCTCTTTCACGCTTCGCTGCCTTGAAGGCTGGGAGACTTTTAAGGGTCCTGAGGGAAGCGGCGGGTAATGGACCGGGAGCAAAGGTGCGAATAAGGTGGTAAAGCTAAGATGCTGAGGGATCGACCGTTTGTCGTCCCGAGAGAGAGAGAGAGAGAGAGAGATTGCTGCAGAGAATACGAGGTCCTTCCTTGCCTCCTGCGTGGCTAGTTCAAAATAGTACCAACTCTTTGGAAGATCTTTGGATCGTTTCAAAAAAGACTAAAATATTACAAAGTTGATATTGAAGGTGCCAGAGTAGCACAATAATTTCGGTACGGCACTGTGGAAAGACTTGGGCTTAATGGTATAACTTTAGATTCGGCTGCTTGCTTTCCATTTTAATCAGGTGTGGACAAAAGTCTTGTGATAACACTTTGAAAACTTCAAAAGTAAGAACACCTGGTAGTTGCTGTTTTTATGTCGATTCTATTTAACTCACCAAGTGTAACTTGTGGTTACTTACTTAAATTATAAAGGCTTTTGTTTTATTTTTATGTGTAGATAAAAAAGTTAATATATTGTATGTTAACATACATCTAGGTCATTATATATACAGTATATATATATATATTTAAATTAGAGTTACTTTTACTACTGAGTAGTTAAGTGAAATAGACACTTCAGATGGTTAAAGTTGCATTTATTTTGCCTCCATGAGTTGCATTTGACACAGAGAATCAGAGTTTGAAAAACTAGAAAGTATGAATTAGGATAGTTATGTCACATATTAAATGAAGTTATTGTAGAAAAATGTGATGATACATTGTATATTTAACTGTGTCTACTGAGGGAACAGAATCTGTCTGGAACAGATTTACCCCCAGTACACTGGTGCATCTGTTCTGGAGGATTGAATAACAAGACAGATTTTTGAAAAATGTGGTTGTACTAGAAGAGGAGGTCATAATGAATGGGGCTATCATCGAAGACTAGTTGGAAGCTATAGCTGGTGCAGAATGTAGCTTTTGGTTTTTGAGTTGAATTCAAGGTGCTGATGATCTATAAAGTCCTTCATGGCTTAGGATCTGGATTCTTGTGAGACTACCTCTCCCTCATGGTTCCTGCCTGCTCTATGAGATCTGACAGGTCTTGTCAATAAAGAAGTGTCATTGATGGGAGTCAAGGAGTAATGTCTTCTCTGTTGCTATGGCTGCCCTTTGGGATATTATCACCTCCCACTCTGACCATAGAGCTCCAGTTATGTTGGACATCTTAAAAACCTGGCTGTTCCTCCAGCACTGGGCTGGGATGATTTGTGAGCTCACAGAGTATTATGTATTTGTATTGTTGTTTTCCCCTGTGAAGTGGAGAGACTCAATTATAGTGGTGGTAGGTGTACTGTTGAAAGGTCTGAAGGATCAGGTGGCAGATATATCCTCCTGGAGAAAATTATCTATGTGGTCAGTAAAAGTTAGCACCTATGTAATGACATATAATCAATCATACCGGCAAGCCATTCTCCTGGCATGGCTGTTTTATTATCTTGACTCCCTAAAATTTATTTTCTTGGTTTTGTTTTAATCTCCTTTGTTAGAAGCTTTGAATCACTTGGCAATTGGGTGGCACCAGAAATTTAATTTATAAAAACTTAATGCCATGATCAGAGAACTGAAGGATAATAGCATGATAGAAAGCAAAACTTGAAAAAAGGGAAGAGAGAAGCTTGATAGCCAAATGTTTGTACAGAGATTGATTATGTGCCATCAAGTCATTTTTTACTTTTAGAGACTGCATACATAGATTTTCTTCCAGATGATCTATCCTAACGTGTTCTTTCAGGACTCCCAAGAGTGCACTGATCACTACTATAACTGAGTCCATCCACTTTGCTGCTGGCTGTATTTTTCTTCTTTCTTTCTACCTTTCCCAGCATTAAAACCTTCTCTAGAGCATCTTCATATAATGTGTCTGAAGTAGGAAAATTAGAGTCTGGTAATTTATGCTTCATGTGAGAACTGTGAGCTGATTTGTCAAGAGATATTTTATATTCTAGGGAAGGAAAATATATATAATTGACTTGTGTTTCTTCCATTTTTCAGTTTTATCTGAAGTACAGTTTTTGCATCTCATATACAGATTGTTAGTACATTAATAGCTTTTGCGTCTTTTTTTATAATTTTCCTGGAGAGTGTAAAAATTCTAATTTGAATAAGACAGAGATGTAGAGAAATGGGAAACATGAGAAATGAATGTCGTTATATCTTGTGCAGGAGCATGTCAGAAATTGATGTGAGAAGTTTGAGTTTAGTAAGGCTTGACATAGACAAAGAGGTCTTATTCAGTGAAATAACAATTCACACATTAAGCCAGGATATTTTCTCTGAAGCTGCTCATTGTACTTTCCAACCCAAGAGGTGTGATTATGAAAGCAATCAATAAGGAAGTTGTATGTGAACCCATCTACCATGATTTGAAAATGTAAGTTTATTTTTCTCTCTCCTTAGGATGGGTTCAGTATTCTAAGTAAGCAAAACAAGTAAGCTACATTGTGGCTTTACATTACATGTAAACCAGGTCAGCAAAGTGAATATTCAGAATAATTAAGAGTGAAACGACAGCTGAGTTTAAATTATTAATTTATGAAACAGAAATGGAAAGGGAATGTGGGAGTGTCATCCGTGTCTCATATGAAATATTGGAGCACTTGTAAATCTGTATTTTGCGTACATATATGAATAACTGTATTTTTCCTAAATACTTTTAAAAGATTTTTATTTGTATTTACCAATGTGCCTGAAGCTTTACAAAATAAAATGCAGCCATCTCAGTAGGTAATAACATCCAGCAGAACCTTCTAACTTGAAAAGTAAACACGTTCATCTCTAATTAATACTTGAATGGGCAACCATTTGAAAATTGTAGGGTTTTTCTCTAGATTGAAAGTTGGGGAAAAAACCAACCCCAAAGAAGAATCATTCACCAGTCTCATTCTTCATATCCTGATAAAAATACTTTCACCAAGATTGGCTGTCAGCAACTATTTCTTTAGTTCTGCACACTTTTGTTTAGGTCTTCTGTAGCTTCTTTTTTTACTGCCTTCAATTTTTCCTAGTATCAGGGGCTTCTTCACTAATTTTTGCCTTTGTTTTATGTGCCTTAAACTTTAGTTTTGTTATTATATCTCAGGGATACATAACAAGGGAGAAGCCTGGTGTTACTTCACCTAGAATTGAATAATTTCTTCTGATCCAAGGTATTCTTAATAGTTTTCTCCAACATCGTAATTCAAAGGCATTAATTTATTTAGCTTTTTTTAATGGTCCAGCTTTCTGAACCATGTGTTATAGATGGGAAGACCATAATCTTTAGAGTCAACATTTGTTGTTTACTGTTATTTTACAGTTTATTTTCCAAACCTGTCAAAAGTATTTTTTTCCAAATAGCAAATGTCTTTCTTATTTCATGGCTGCATGTCATAATTATTTGATTGTAGCTAAGAAATGCAGAAAATACATAGTTCCTGTTGCTTGTGGCAACCAAGTGATACCTGAAACTTTGCAACTGTGATCTGGTTGCCCTAGCAGGAATCTAATCTGCACTGTAGAATTAGGGTCAATCGCATATTTTTAGAATGTTATTTTTTGAGCAATCCCCTAACATGAATAATAGTGAATTCTATTGTCTTCATTATTGCAAGTAACAATAAACTTCAGTTGATGGTGTTATTTCTGTAATTTATATATGCTGGCCAACACAATACTTACTAAGGCTCTTGTTAAAGAGTTTAATTTTGGATTTATACACTATACTTAACTAGAAATTAACATTTAGAAATTCAATTTTCTGTTGTTTTTTTGACAGTGGTGGAGAAGACCTTCTGAATTTGGTCAGTATTTCCTGTCAATATAATTTCTCTTAATTCTGACATAAAGCACTGGTAATGCATACAAAGTATATGTTATGACTTTGGTGGATCCTAATTTGAAGTAAATCCTCGGTAATCCTTCTAAGATAATCCTTAGCATATCCTTCATTGAAGCATGCCTTTTTACCAGTTGCCTGTACTTTGGCCCTTTTTTTTCAGGGGCCGAAAGTGTTTATTACCAGACAAGTATAATCATTGATTATCTTTTTATCTAATATAATCTTATATAAATGTATAAATATGTTAAGAATGCTTCTTTATTTATCCCTGGAATAGTACTACCCTAGTACAGACAAGAAGGAATTGATTGTACATCATACATTAAATCACTGAAAATCTATCTGTAATAGTTTGTACAAAAGAGGGAATGTTGACAAATACAGCTTTTCATAATCCTTTTCTATTACAGTATTATAATATGACAGTTTGAAATTGTTGAGCCTGAAACATAGCTATCTGCTAGTCTTTTGTGCTAAATCACACAAAGGTGGGTTTGGGTAAATAGCTCATGAATGCATTAGTACAAACTTTCCCATGGAAATCATACATATCTACCATTTCTAAAATGTGAAATTGATATAAGTGTAACTAAAAATGTGCAGTCTTTTGGATTCAACTGGAAATAGATAGTTTTCCTGGAAACAAAAATAGCTGCTTTAATGAGTTGCAGTCAAAATTGTATCCACCTTCCCCTATGTTCCAAAACTGTTCTTATCAAAGCAATACAAATACAAAGCAATACAAAGCTGTATTATTTATTCTGAACCTTCAAGGCAGATTCCAATTTGTAGGAAGAATATTGCAACTCTGGACAAGAATTACAAACTATTCATAATCTAATTTGTGGTGTTCAATATCAACTGCATTAGAGAGTCCTCGACTTACGACCATAATTGAACCCAAAACTTCTATTGCTAAGTGAGACATTTGTTACATGAGTTTTGTCCAATTTTACAAACTTTCTTGCCACAATTATTAAATGAATCACTGCAGTTGTTAAGTTACTAACATGGTTGTTAAATGAATCAGGGCTTCTCCGTTGACTTTGCTTATCAGAAGGTCATAAAAGGGGATCATGTGAACCTGGGACATTCCAACCATCATAAATGTCAGTCAGTTGCCAAACATCTGAATTTTGATCACATGACCACGGGGATGCTGCAATGGTTATAAGAGTGAAAAATGGTCATAAGTTACTTTTTTTCAGTGCCGTTGTAACTTTGAATGGTTACTAAATGAATGTTGTAAGTCGAGGACTACCTGTATACATTTGGTATAAGATGCTTTATTTTCAACCATAGACTTTTTTACTTGGAGGTTATTGTGTTTAATTTGTATGCTTGACTAAGAGGAGAATGTATCTTGCAATTTACACAATGCTCTTAATATATGATAGAGTGCTGTTGTAAAAATGTAGTTGGTAAGGCAGGACTTATCCATTTCAAAGACAGAGCAGAATGAACTGCCAAAGTTTTGTTGATTCAGAAAGTCAACAAAGAAAGGCCTAGCTTAATTAGTTAGAAGTTAATTAGCTTCTTCTGTAAGCATGTTCTTAAATATGGGGTCAGTTTCTAAAAAGGCAAGATTATGCAATATCAGATATGCTGAAAGAATATGTTACTGATGTGATATAACAGTTTTACCATTTACTGGATATTCAAAGTGGGTTAGATTTGGGTTGTTTTTGATTGCAGCAAAGGTAATCCTCTCTTTCTTACTTAGCCAAGTCCAATGCCAGGTAGATTTTCTACATCAAGATAGGCCTAAATTAGAATAAGGATTATAGTTTAGATACATAGAAAACATAAATAAAAGCAAATGTTTGCCACCCACTCAGTTATGTAGTGCAACCTAGATATATGTGCTAGTATTTTAGATAGTAATTTATGATATTATGAAATCTGAATCTTGCCAACAGCTAAACATATTTATTGCAGGATTGTATGCAATAGGCTTTGAGAGTTACTTTGGTAGATAGCATAGCTTGGGAACTTTCTGACTCATATTGTAAATGAGGAAACCTGTTCTGTCACCAGCAGTTTTTATTTTATACTTATCAGATACTGCCATGTACTTAATTTTTTCCTAGAATTAGAATGAATACTTAGTTATTCTACTCCATTCCAATATAATGGAGTTGGTAAAAGACTGCTTCATCTTTTCTCATCCCAAGTTTGCGTGTGTGTGTAGTATTTCTGTTTGCCAATTTTTTCTGCTACTATATCCTCTCTTATTAATCTACCAAAGAAATAATTTAAAAGATACAACAAATACAGTTAGGCTTTTATCTTCCTTTGCTAGCACATCAGCTTTTAATTGCAATGATTGCTTGTACCCTTCTGGATAATTCATTCCTTTGTGGATACTGCTTTCATACAAATCTTCTCTACTCTTGGGAGTTTTTATGCCATGATTGTTAATTATAAACTGTATAGGCCATTTTAATAAGGTGATTTTTTTGCATGAAAATACAATAAATCAAACTTATTTGTCAGCCTTAGCTCATGGAATTTGGTTCTAAATTGACTTTCTGTTGTATTTAAGAAATGCTATGCTCCCAAATTAGCTTAATTTGCCGTTTTATTGATAATAGTAAACATTTGTTTGTAAAAAATATTTTTTTATCTATATCTGATGTTTAAAAAAAGTAAGTAAATTTAATTCTTGGAATAAAATTCTCATGTAAGGAAATAGAATTCTTCTTCCTCTACTTTTTATTTTTCTCCTACTGCTTCTTCTTTCTTTACCTTAATCTTGTAATTAATCGCAATTATTCTAGATTACTTTTTCTCCAGACCCATACAATCCTACGTAATTTGTGTGTATGAAGTAATGCATCAAAAATACAACTTTTTATGTGGTACCTATTATGTTAGGGGAATAGAAGATGAATTTATTAAGATATAATTCTGAGCTGTCTATATGTTGTAATTAATAATTTGAAAATAATTTGCTCATTAATTTCAAATGAGTGCTACCACCATTGATTAAATGCCAATTTGTGTGTGTATAGAGATAAAGGTTGGAATAAACTATCATAAAAGTAGGGAGATGGATATATTATAATTTTCCTTGGTAAATGGCTTTGAACTGGGTTAAGCTTTTATGAAAAATGAGGGAAAGCTAATGTCTGTTGTGGTTATCTGACTGGGATAGAGTATTCATATTTTATATCTCAAGTTTGTCATGTGGCAAGTAGCCCTCTAAAGTAGCATTTAGTTATATAACTGAAAATGAGATAAATATATGATACTGAAATGATTATGCAGGTGAGGGAGGATTGGTTTTATGATCAGACTTTGCTTGATCTAGTAAGCAATTAAGCATTATAAGTCGACACTGATTGGGTATGAGCTTCCGTAAAATAAAATTGATTTTGATAAGATTTTTATTTTATATAGGGTGTACCACAAGTCTGGCCCTGGAGTCCAATCATAATGTATTTTAATAATTTTTTTCAGAGAAAATTTACTATACATAGATATGTTCAAAGACATCAAATAAGTAAGGAAGTGTTTGCAAAAAGTGGCAATCAATTTGAACATTTAATGTAATTTATATGACACATTGTCTACAGGGTGTGACTTTTGCTACTTTCTATACATATTTTATTTGTCAAATAAAGACTGATAGCTTTAAACACATTATTAGAATAAAAATCT
Source organism: Pseudoxenodon macrops (assembly GCA_032467955.1). NCBI lineage: Eukaryota > Metazoa > Chordata > Lepidosauria > Squamata > Pseudoxenodontidae > Pseudoxenodon > Pseudoxenodon macrops. The sequence goes on along the minus strand of JANHFT010002227.1, from coordinate 39,360 downwards.
TCCATTAAAATTATTCTATTCAATTAATAATTTAGAAAAATCCTTAAATCTGACTGGATTTGTTGATTTTGTTATGTTGATCTTTTATTGAATTTTATTAGAGAAGCCACAATTGAAGGTCTGAAGCCAACCTGGTTATTTAAGTTGAAAAAATAGAACATATTCCTATTTGCTGGGAAGATAAATTTAGGCCTAATTTTAAAAGGAAATAAGCAAGCTTTGGGAAGCACAGACGTCACATTTAACATTATGTTTATTTTAAGGAAGTTGTTATGTAACTGTCTTCTTGCTCTCTGGCTTTATTTTTCTTTCTTTTTGTCTTTCTTCCTATACTTAATCTGATTAGATTAGAAATCTAATCAAGTCTGAAGAAATAGAAGCAATCAGTATATATTTAAACAGTGATCAATTTCGATTGGCTTGTACTTTAGGTTCCTTATTTTGCTCTTAATAATTTCCAATATTCACTGTGCAGCTGTACAATGTTGGGTTCACATGTAATACTACCCCATGATTTCTTGATTTAGCATCCCTGACTGAGTTCACATAATTATTGTTAATTGTGACCCTCTGGCTTCTTATATGTGTAACCAATAAGAAAAGACCATATTAATTGCTCAATCATTTAAGTATCCTGTGTCTTTACAGTTTTAGGTAGGAGTAAATCTGTTCAGGGTTTTGTACATCAAAAATAGCTAATGGATAAAATCCAAATATATACTTTCTTTAAAGAAATACTTTCCATTGTTAATCTGGAGAGTTATAATCCTATCTATCCAACCTCCCTTGGCCCTCAGAATTTACTCTGGAAGGACTCCAGAATCTTATACAAATTGAAGTTTGTTCACATATTACTTTGTTACATTTCTTGCACCATACAAGAGTGACTATAAGCTTACTATTCAATCAATATATTATTGAGAAGTACAATTCCATTAAACTGCAGTAATAAACCATTTTTCTATTGAGATGTTCCAAAGGTACTTTTTTCAAAAGGCAACTGAACTGTCTTTGTTTTTGCTTGAAGATGTTTCACTTCTCGTCCAAGAAGCTTCTTCAGAACTGAAGAAGACCAAAAATTAATTATGCATTAAAATATTATAATAATTGATGTAAATCTATGCTAATCCAGGTATTTCAATAACTACCTTTACTTGTTAACTTTTCAACTCTTTAATCTATTCCACTACTTAATTTTGATTTTACATTGTTCATCTACTTTCCTTATTATTGCTCTTTTGGTCGTGCACATACTGTATGCTTTTATTCATTTAACATTTATCCTGTAAATGTTAATGGATTATATATCTCTGTTTGCGTTAAATCTATGACTTGTAATTAAAATTTATTATAGAAAATTATGTAAACTATTATAGCTAATTACAGCATGAGTTACAACATTAAGCTATCATTTGGTAAATATTTGTCTTATTTATTTTAAAAATGTGTGACAGAAGTCACAAGAGTTTTCAAAAATTGAGAATATTTTATTATAAAGTGAGCAAATGTATGTATGCTTTAGATACATTCATTGGAAAATATTAATGAGGAAAGGTTCAGATATAATAGATTATAATCCTGCATGCATGCATCCTTTAAGACAATTGAAATTTGCTTCAGTTTGGAATTGTATCATCATAGAGATGCACAGATGTTTAAAGTGTTTGCTGTCATGTTATATTTTCAGCTGTAAATTTAAATAAATGGTTGGAGACTTTGCCATTATACCCCATGCCTTTCCATGAAAAGGATATAATTATAAAAAGTGTTGTGTTAATAAGAGTTCTAAGTTAGTAATAGAGGAATCTGGAGAATTCTCAACAAACTTGGCTTGTGCTACATCATGCCTTATAGCTTGTCAATTTTATCTGATGTTTATTTCCTCTATTTTAATTTGTAGGGTTGCTGTAATATAGATCATGAGCAGGTAATGCACAAGGAGTGCTATTGGGAATCATGTCGGACGAGTCAGTCTCAGGGAGTGATCCAGATGTGGACCCAGATTTGGAGCAGGAGGATATGGAAGAGGAAGAGGAGGAAGAAGATGATGAGGAAGCTATGGAGGAGGACAATGATGGAGATGATGAAGAGGATTTACTTGATGAGAATGGTGAGTTAATGGGTTCGGGAAGCAATGAACATTTTGTTGGAAGTGTGTATTCTGATGATTTTAATTTTATACAGAAATATAGTTTAAATTGTTTAAATCTTATACAAAATATAGATTTGTTCATTCTGGAACATTTGATGCAATTTTGGAACACTTTAATTGATAGTTTATATAAAGAGCAGCCACATCCTGGGTTAGTAACTCGGACTGCTATGACTAAAACAATATGTCAAATTTCTAATCTGGACAGAGCCATTTAGCCAAGGAAACCTACATCTTACAAAAATATCCAAAGAAATGCTATGCTTTTAATTCACACAACAATATATATTATATATTCCCTGTAAAATGATTGGTACTTCAAAAAGAAGATTTGAATAAAATAAAATTACAGCCAAAGTTGTATGTAGCTTCTTTTGTTAAAAACTCTCTGTCAAGGAAATGTACTAAAATGTAGAGTATGCTGATATTCTCAGTATGCGAGAATATCATTCTGCTATTTTTGATTATTTTAAACAATTTGTGATATGACTTATTGATAATTATTCGATACACAAGTCTGAAATTTTGTAAAACACTGAACATCCCTCATATCTTTTGGAAACGTTATTCATTTTTTCCTGGTATCTTTGAGAAGAGATATAAGACTCAGTAAAAAATGCAAGATGAAGTCTTTGAATTGAAAAATAGATTTCCAGTATTGGACTATCAGATGATTTCAAAATACCTTACAGTCAAAAAATGAATGTGGTGGCCTTCATTGTATTTAGTACAATGGTAGAATTTTATTGAGCTCAATTAAATCTATGTAACTAATTCAGGTTAATAGTTGTATCTTTCATAAATTTATTTTGATGTTTTTAAAATCCAGTATGACTTTTTGGGAATGTTTCATTGATATGAATGGCAGAGCTTATGGTTAGTTGTGAATGTGCATGATTATGCCAGCTCCCACACCTAGCTTCTTTAAAGTGTATTTTCCTGCCCGCCTCTCGTTTCCACCCTCTAACCAGAGGGGAAAAAATAAATTAGCAGTAGGCAGATTGCCATAAGCAATTGATTAGCAGTGGTTGTTAGCACATGGGTAGGAGAGGTGTAATCAGCTGGTGTTCAAGATAAATTAAAGCTATGATTGTCCACATTCTTTTGCATCTATATCATTGGCATCCTTTCAGAATTATTACTTAGTTACTGCCAGGATTTAAAAATTCAGAAAGAGAGAAGGCAAACCTTCTAGTTTTAGTGCAGAGGCATCTGAAAAAAAAAACTAATAAATACTTCCCTGTTACACTTATAGCTTTATGCCTGCTTTTTATGGTAAAGAAAAATAAGACAAAAGTAACTGGTTGAATGTATGTGATTTTTAAGGGCTAGGTGAGAGAAACCTATTTAAAGATGCTTGGGTTTTTAAAAATTTATTGTGGTTTTATTTGTTGACAATATTTATATACTATACAGTACGAAAAGTCTAATTCAAGTAAAAATAATTTTAAAAAATTCATAATTCTTTTTTTTTTAAATTGTGTATTCAAATCCAAAGTGAGGCTAGCCTCTGCCCCTTATTCAGGTGGCATGCTATTTCGGGAGGCCCTGGAGCTGGTCCTTATTGAAAATAAGGACAAGCAGAAGGTTCTTCCATCATCATTTAGGCGGGCAGATCAGCATCCCTAGCCTTACTACTTCAAGCCTTCCTTTTGGCCATCTGAATCAGATTTTCCTCAGAGCCAGAGGTTCTTCCCTCATAGGTTTGAACATCAGCCGGACAGAGAGGGTTTCGCAACCAGCCCAGACAACAACTCCAGGCCAAACGGCACTTTTGTGGAGCAGGAAGTCACTCCTTTCGTAGACCAAGATGACTACCAAACCAATCATCTCATCGGTGGCCGATTAGCACTCTTTGCGGCCCAATGGGAGACGATAACAATGGACAATTGGGTCCTAAACACTGTGAGGCTACTAGGCCTCAGGCTGTACTTCCTCTCCACACCCCTGAATCACTTTATTCGCTATCTTGTCCTGAAGAACAACGAAAAGAAGGGCCTCATGGAGACCACCATCCAACACCTGTTGGATATTTAGGCAATCGAGGTTGTCCTAGAGAGCCGAATAGGATAAGGTTTTTATTCCATTCTGTTCATTGTTCCAAAGAATTTGTGAGGGTGGATTTCAGATTTCAGATCTAAAAAATTAAATTTGTATCTGGTCTACAAGAGGTTGAAAATGAACTCTCTCCAATCCATCCTGGAGGGCATTTGAGAGGGCGACTTCCTGGTGTCTTGACTTGATGGAGGCTTACCTCCATGTGCCGATTCTATTGGCCCATCGCCACTTCCTTTGTTTTTGCTATGGAGGGAACCACTTCCAATACCTTTACCACTTCCAATACCTTTCAGCCTGGCATCAGCACCCCGATCCTTCACCAAGGTGCTGGCGGCATACCTCAGGTCAATAACTGTACATCTGCAATGTTATTTGGATGATATACTTATCCAGGCATCCTCTCTTAGGAGAATAACAGAGGACTTATAAATAACAAATAACGATCAAGGCCTTGCAAGATCACAGCTTCTCCGTAAAGTTTCAAAAAAGTCATCTGGTTCCCGCCACATGACTCTTACATCTCGGAGTGGTGATCAACACCAGATTGAGCCAGGTATTCCTGTCACAGGACCGCAGGCACAGCTTGGTGAGCCTGGTGCAACGGATACGAGAGAAACGCATGGTCCCCATAGCCCTATTATTTCTGCTGCTAGGGAAAATGGTGTCGTGCATATCTATAGTTCCCTGGGCAAGACTGCACGGCAGGACACTTCACTGGCTCCTACTCCCGTACCAGCGGGCTGGCAGCAGCAACTCTCACACCAGTGTTTGAGTCGACCCAGTCGTATTACGGTCTCTTCAGTGGTGGACATCCATTGCCCTGGACAAGGGATGTGGCTTCAAAGAACCCAACTACATCACGATTACATCAGATGCCAGTCTCTTTGGCTGGGATGCCCATCTCAAGTCTCACATGATTCAGGGACATTGAACTCAGGGCGACCTGAACAACAACATAAATTGGCTGGAGCTTCGGGCAGCACACTTGGCCCTTCGACAGTTCAGGGACATAATTCAAGGACAACACGTTCTGCTTCTCACTGACAATGTGACTACCAAAGCTCACATCAACAATCGGGGGCATCCACTCCAGGGCTCTCATGACAAAAGCAGAACAGTTGAGATTTGGGCGGAGAAACACCTTCTCTCCCTCAAAGCGGAGCACATTGCAGAACTAGCGAATGTGCAGGCAGACTGCCTCAGCAGGTCCACAATAGACCATTCCAAATGGAGGTTACATCCAGACCTCTTCAGAGAGCTGTCTGAGAGGTTCACAGCTACTATGGACTGTGAGCTTGCGTTTCCTGACCTTTAAGGTTGCATTCCTTGTAGCTATCACCTCGGCCAGACGCATATTGGAGCTGGCAGTTCCTTCAGTCAGAAAAGACTTATGCATAGTTCATCAGAACAGGGGGGTCCCTCAGGATGGATTCGTCCTTCATCCCCAAGGTGAACTCCTGGTTCCATAGGGCCCAGGAGATCATTTTACCAGACTTCTGCCCAGGGCCAACTAATGCTCTGGAGAAGAAATGGCAGACCTTGGATGTAAGGAGGGCCATCCGTATTTACATCAAGAGGATGTTCTCTACTAGGAAGACGGAGGCACTGTTCGTGTCTTTTCATCCTTCATCAAGGGGTGCCAAGGTAACTCCTTCGACAATTGGCCGCTGGCTGAGAGCTTGTATCGCTAAGGCCTACCAGGTACAGGTCTTACCAGCTCCCAGAGGGGTGACTGCCCATTCCACACAGAGCGCAACCACAATGGCGGCATGGGCGATGCAAGCATCCTCGCCCTTTATTCATCATTACAAGTTAGACGTCTTTGCTTCAGCAGAAGCATCCTTTGGACAGAGGGTCCTGCAAAAAGTGCATGCGGATGTAGGGACTTCCGACCAAGCGGCGACCCATCCTTAGATTTGCCGGCTTTGGTAAGTCCTATTCTTGGACTCTCCTGGGAGCACTCAGGAGAAGGGATGTTGGTCCTACCTGATACGCCCTTTCTTTGAGTAATGTTCCCCAGGAGTGAACCTGTCACTTCCCGCCAAAATTACCCACAGCCGTTGAACTGTCAAACTGAGGCAAGCCAAGTAAACAAGCTGTATGTACAGGCCTGGTCGCCAGATGACGCTGAAGAGCATTCGGCCATACATAGCCTTACATTGATGTACAACAATGAGGCATATTTGAATTCCCTTGCAAATCTGCCTCCAACAGCAGATAATTGGGAACAAACTTTGAGGAAGGTGAGGCCTGTCACAGAAGCGATATTTATTGCACAGCGGCAGGGCTCTGCCCAGGGGACATCACTAAGCCTGAAATCCCCTCTAACATTGATTGCGGAAGCCATTAAACAAGGAATTGCAGCTGGCATGCAGCAAAGCAGGCAAGCAGCATCTCTGTCATCTGACTTCTCCCTACATCCAGGGCAGTATCAGAGAGGCCAAGTCCCAAGATATTTTTTGGCCCTCCAAGGCCCTCCAATAGGCCTCCAAGGGCCCTATTCCGCCAATCCCTCCAGGCAGAGCCAGTCATCCCTCTCAGAGGAGGAAGAGCGGAAAGACCTGGACCTTTTGGAGGATGAGGGTTTAGTGCCAGACCATCCGGCTTTCACAGAGCTCTTCCACCCTCCCTTGTTCAAGTCTTTCTTGTTCAAGGAGAAAAATACAGCCCAGTTAGGGCCAGATCCAGCAGCCCCAGATTCAGCCCTGGAGTTAGATGACCAGAGCAACTCTCTGTTTTCTGAGCCGGCTACCCAAGCTGAGGTGATCCCCTCACCAAAGTTATTTCTGGATGTGGTCCAAAGGCAGTGAGCCTCACCAGGGGCAGGGCCCAACCTGATAGTCACCACTATGGATGCCAGCCTCTTTGTTTGAGGGGCCCATCCCTGATGACACAGGGGCAATGGACTCAGGTGGACCTGGGTCACAATATCAACTGGCTGGAGCTCAGGGTAGCTCATCTGGCTCTCAGGCAGTTCCAGGACACCGTGTCAGCCTGTATGTCCTCATATTGATAGACAATGTGGCCGCCAAGGCCCATATCAACTGTTCCAGGTCCCTCATGCAAGAGGCCAAGCAAATAGGGCAGAACACATTTCCGGGATGAACAACGTGCAAGAAGACTGGCTCAGAAGGACCATATTTGACGAATCAGAGTGGTGCCTGTATTTGTCCCTGTTCAAGGAACTGACAAAATGATTCAGCCTCCCAGTCATAGACTTGTTCACTACCCCGTCCAACAGCCAGCTACCCAAGTTCTATATCAGGTTTGTGGCACCAGGGGCAGAGGAGGTCAATGTACTCCACAGTCCATGCCCCCAAGGGCTACTATATGACTTTCCTCCTCTTCCCCTCATCTCGGGGGTGATCAGGAAGGTGCTGGCGGAGAATGCAGAGATCTTCCTCTTGGCCCCCCTTCCTGGCTCAAAAGACCATGGTTTGCTGACCTGGTCAGCCACGGGGCCCAGCCATGGACAGAATCTTCCTCAGCCATGGGGCCTTGGTCCATTCAGACCCGCAGTGGCTTTAACTGACTGCCTGGCATTTGAGCGGAGAGTTCTGAGCCAGGACAATTTTTTCTCCAGAGTGATTTGGACCATACAGGCCTCTAGGAGGCCTTCTACCAATAGGATATATGATGCCACTTGGAAGGCCTTTTGCTCCTGGTCTTCAAGGTCCCACATCTGTATCAGTAGCCCAGATTCTGGAGTTCCTCCAAGAAAGTCTAGACTGGGGTCAGCAACCCGCAGCTCTGGATCTGCATGCGGCTCTTTGGGCTCTCTGCTGTGGCTCCCTGTCCCATCTGGCTGGCCCTGCCCCTCGCCCTCCCCTCACCTGGCGTGAGAAGGTAAGGGCGACAGTGGGAAGGGAGAAGCGTCCGGGGCTGATTCTCCGGCGCTGGTTGATGAACGATTGCCACCCCCGGCAGAGGCTTCCCTTCAGGCGGTCTTCCTCCCCCTCTCATGACTCCCTGACTGGCTGTGGCTGGTCCAGGAGGGTGCGCACGCATGCGCGGAGCGGGCAGCCACTCGCTTAAGGACAGTCTTTGGATGTGGCTTCTCTCCTGCCCTAAGGATTCCGGCCATTGCCTTGCCTTGTGTTCACCCCCCACCCCAGCAGCTCTTCGGCTGAGTGGGGAGGGCCAACGCTCCAGCCTGAAGTGGCAGGAAGCGAAGGCTGCCTTACGCGCAAATGTGGTGCGAACGCAGGTACAGAGCCGCTTCGCTCCTGCATTAAGGCTCCAGCGACCCTCCTCCCCCTCCCCTTCCTTCTCCTCTCATGCGGTGGGGAGGCACGGCAAGGCATTGGCCGGAACATTAGTGCAGGAGCGAAGCAGCCCTGTACCTGCCTTTGCGCCACATTTGCATGTAAGGCAGCTTTCTCTTCCTGCCACTTCGGGCTGGAGCTTAGGCCCTCCCTGCTTGGCTGAAGAGCTGCGGGGGGTGGGGGGACACGGCAAGGCGAAGGCCAGATCTTTAGGGCAGGAGAGAAGCCGTGTCCTTTTGCCTCCAGTTAAGACACTCAAGCAAGTGGCCGCCTGCCCTGGTGTGCCTTTGCTGCACTTTGGCGCTCGCTTGAGGAGGGTCTCCCTGCACGTGCGCACCCTCCTGGCCCTGTCACAGCTAGCCAGGGGGTTGCAAGTGGGGGAGGAGGGTCGCCCGAAGGAAAACCTCCGCCGTGGCTGACGATCATTCCTCAGCAGAGAGAGAAGGGGAGAGAGTGGGGGAAAGAGAGCAATGAGAGAGGGCGGGAAAAGATAGATATGAGAGAGGAGGAGGAAGGGAGAGAGGGAGAAAGAGAGATGGGGATAGGGAGGGAGAGAAAAAGAGAGATGAAAGAGGGGGAGGAAGGGAGAGGGAGAAAGAAATGAGAGGGAGAGAGAGAGAGAGAGATGGGAGAGGGAGAAAGAGATGGGGAGAGATAGAAAGAGAGGGGAAAAAGAGAGAGGGGAAAAAAGAGAGAGATATACCTGTTTCCCATAGAAAAGAAAGCATAGTGAGCCACAAAACCTGGGTAGGCCTGGCTGGGGGTGTCATGTGACTTGGTGGGAGTGAGTAACATCAACTGAGTGAGACGCCCACCCAGGTTTTGTGGCTCCCGGTGTTTTGTTTTCTCTGTGAAATGGGTCCAAATGGTTTTGAGTATTTAAGGTTGCAGACCCCTGCCCTAACCCCTGTGAACTCCCAGCAGCCCACCCCTGCTTCTGCCTTTTAAAGTAGTATAGAAACATTTTTTTTGTAGCTTTATTTTTTGGATGCACCCTGATGTTAAACCTTCCTATTCCCTAATCTTTGGAAAGCTCATTATAAGGAAGAAGAGGAAAAACTCTTTTCTTTTTAGCTTTTCAGTTCTAGTTTATTCTTCCACTCACCACTATGAGAATCAACAAGCATACTTGTGTCCTCTTAGGAACATTACATTTCTACTCTGTTCTACTCATCTACTAACTTTAAAAAAAGCTATTGTTGTCTATGTTTAACTTTTCTTTACCTATAATAAATCAATTTCTGAGAAATTATAATTTGTCTGCTTGAGATAACAAATTACCTAAAATAGAATTCTTTCTCAACAACATGATTTTGGAGGAATGTGCTTATTTCTGAATTGGTTAGCTTATCCCAAAGCATAGTGTCCAATTATCAGTTAGAACCAGGACTACAATAAGAGCTGTTTCCCTATAACTAGGGAGAGGAAGAATATTTGGTATGCATTATTAAATAATATAGTTGACATTAGTATACTAATTAGGGCTTGTTTCACAACTTTTGCACATGTCAGAATTTTATGTTTTGCAATAAAAATATACAATTTAGAGATGTACAAAAATTAAATTGGTATAGACAAGGGAAAACTGTTTGTAAGATATATTAAAAGAATGTATTTAATAATCTGTACAAACAGATTATTAAATGGAAACAGTGCATGTGAGTTTTATACCAATTTTAAAAGATTTAAGAATTGATGCAGATACTGATGGCACAAGCTTGTATTTGAAGAGTGGGAACATTATGAAAAGCAAAACAGTTCTGTCCATTACTATCTAGGACTTGAGTGATTTGAGTTAAGTACCTCTTAGAATATATGCCCTAAAACAGCTTACTTCCCAAATCTGAAGAAAGATGTATATGCAGAGAGACATATATCTCAGGCAAGTGTGGTGTTAACATAATCTTAGAGAGCTGTGGTACTCAGCCTTAATCATGTCAGATCATAGCTGGATTGGGGCTATCCAATTTGCTAACTTTGGACAAAAAAATAGGACAAAAATAGGTTTCCTGCTGCTTATTGAAATAATACATGTAAATAGAAAGACCATGCCTGGCAGAGATTAAAACTCAATAAATATTAGAATTATTAATGACTCCCCTCATTATGCTTTCACACCTTTTTGAAAGAGTTGCAGTTTGTTTTCTGAAGGAAACGTCCACATCTTCACCTTTGTTGAACTTATGGTAGTGGTCACCAACCACAATTTTGCTTTTATTTGTTGTTCTTCTCATTTTAACTGAGATTTCTCTGTGGCGCTGCTAGATTAATTCAATTGAATATCTAATCAGAATGGAATGGATACTTTCAGCATAAAATGCAACTACTCCTTCCTTTCTATTTGTTCTGCACTTTTGAACAAACTACCTCATTTAATTATATATTCCAATTATGAAACTCATCTCACCAGGTCTCAGACTATTGAAGTATATCTACCTTCAATTCTAAGGCCTCAGGTTAATCCCAGAATAAGGCCATTGCTGCAGAATAGCAACTGACAATATTTTAAGTCAGAAATAACTTGATGTCATTCTTGATTATCAACCATATCATCTAGAGTTGGCTGGAAACATCTAGAGGGCAACCAATTGTTTACTTTGATTTAGGGGGTCAGTATTGAAATAAATAGCAGAAAAGGTTCTAACTTTTGAGAGCTAGAAAATAGTATAGAATTTATTGACATAAAATTTGGTGTTCATAAACAGCCACACCAATGTATATCTTGTCACTGATGATTTATCCAACAGTCTTGCGCTTTGTTGAAACATGAACCATTTTTCTCTTATGAGACTATAGCATTCAGTTTTGTGCAATTTCCAGTCTCCTATTAGCATGCAGCTCATACATACACATTATGAATTAATAAGAACTTTACATAGATAATACAGATAAGTGAAACACAAGATGATTATGGCAGAAGTTCCAGTGCTTGGCTGAGTTTTTCTTTTTAATTTTTTTTTCCAAGTGAGGCATGAGGAATAAGACTGGAAAAATATATGGTATTTATAATGAAAGGAGAAGTGATAATAGTGATATGAGAATGTTGTTTTTCTAAGTGCATATATATATATCTATTTATATATCACTATAAAAATTGGAATGTCAGGGAAAAATGAATTCAACGATTAAAAAGATAGAATATATAGTTGCATTAATAATATTGACTTAACAAAATATCTATGACAATGTTCACTTCAGGAATAATATATGGCACAATGGTGCTTGTTCTTACTATAGCTAGAAAATAGCTGGCTTGAAAACTACTCCATTTATATGTCAAAGAGATAAGAGATAGCTTTCCTTCTTCTATACTGTTCCATGAAGGGACATTTACATACAATCCTCTTTGTGGAAGTTGATGTTTGTGATATGATGTTAGAGTTCACGATGCAATATAAAGTAAAAATGTTTTATTCTGGATGGCCCAACAACATATATTTAATGAAATTGTGATATTTGTGATATGTTCCAGTAACATAATTTGTGTAATCATTTGTTAGGTGATTAAATGCTTCCATCACTAGGACTGAGACAAAGGAAGAGACTTGTAAGATAAATCTGAATACATTCTCATAAAAATGATTTGATGGCACATAATTGTTTCTTACAAATCATCTCCATAAATCAAGAGTAAGTATTAGATTGCAAGTCTCTTCATTCCTTATCCATGCTAAGTAATGCTGATGGGAGATGGAACTCAACACTGAAAGCTACTTCTGAAAGCCATTTCTACTTAGCCCAGCTGTATGAATAGTTTCATCAAAGCATTTAAAGACAAATGCATTGTTTGTGAATGAATCTTACTGTATAACAATAATTTATACTTGTTCTAGTTCTTATTTTGAATTACCTTATAGTAAATCAAATTCTATGGATCCTTAAGCATGCATTCCATGTTGCATTTTTGTCTTCTAGAAACTAAATAGGCTTGTTTCAGATAATATCAAATTGTTGGAAGAAATGTCCATCTGGCTTCAGTTCCAAGTGGGAAAGAAGAGACTGGAAACATGGAGGCTGTTTGGAAAGATGGTTTAATGGTTGGCAGCAGGACCACATGGTTTGAGGTCCTGGGGAAAAAGGCAATCATATGCTTCAAGATGTTGAAGAAGAAAAGAAGGCCTTGCTGAGAGTCCCTGGGTTTTTTATACACTCTGTTGGGCTCCA